>JAPQLA010230513.1:4167-15044 GCA_029822935.1 Naso vlamingii
AAGAAGAATAAGAATAAAAATAAGAAAGCTGAGATATACTTATCTAAAGTAGTAAAGAGCAGTTTTGGCAAAATCACTGAAAGACATTGAAATAAATATAAAAACCAAGGCAAGACATTCATCTTAATACAACACACTCCGCCTATTACAGATACATAAATTGACTTTCACCTGTCAAAGTCTGTCTCAATCTTATCAAACATGAAAAATTTCTGTCATACAAACTTTCTAATTTACATGTAATGTAAAATACCAAGATAGTTAAATTCAGAGTTACACTTGTAGCTGTATTTCTTGGATCTTCGTCATCAAATTGTTAAAAACACTCGTTTAAAGAAAAAATTTTATTAATATCATGAAAATGTGCTGAATTGTTTCATAATTCCAACTAGTGCAGGCATAGACCTATTTGGGTCAGAAACGTAAACTAAAAGTCATCGGCATATAGAGAGGCTATGTGCTCGGTGCCCTATCTGAGAATCCCTTTAATGCTTGGGGATGATTTAAGGGCAATGGACAACAGTTCAATAGCAAGGGAGAATAGTAAAGGACTTAAAGGACATCCTTGACGAATACCTCAGTATAAATTAAAATATTCCGAGTTTGATCCATTTGTAATAACTGAGGCCTTAGGAGGGGAAAAAAGAAGCTTTACCCATGACACAAATTTAGAGCCAAAACCAAACTTTTCTAAAATCCTAAACAGTCATGGCTTTTTGACCCATTGAATGTCTTTTCTGTGTCTAGAGAAATAACCTCTCCAGACACAGCAGAATGAATAACACTTAAAAGGCGACGGACATTACTGAAAGAGTGACAATTTCTTATTAAACCAGTTCAGTCATCAGAAATTTCTAGATGGATAACTGATTCAAGCCTCACTGCTGAGACCTTTGCTAGTATTTCATAATTTATGGTAAGAAGCGATATGGACCGATAAGATCCAAATTCATTTGGGTCTTTTCCAGGTTTTAACAAGAGAGTGATGCGTTTGCAAGGGTTTATGGCAAGACACCTCGGGTTAGTGAGTCATTAAACACATTGAATAGTAGTGGTGATAATTTATGTGAAAATTTCTTTTAAAATTCGACTGAAAAATCGTCTAGGCCAGGTGCCTTGCCACTTTGCATAGTTTTAATTGTACTCTGTACCTCACCTATGTTTACTGCCTGATTAAGTTTCCTATCTTGGTCTTTATCAATACTAGGAAATAAAAGACCCTCTCTGAACTTTTCCATGTCTATATTATTGGAAGGACTCCCTGACTGATATAATTTAGAATAATAGTCTTTGAAAACCTCATTCATTTCAGATGGAAATACAGTCAATTCATTAGAGATGTGGTATATGCTGAGATGAGAAAATATTGTCTTTTTGATTATTAATGAGAAACTCATCAATAACTTTATTTACCAAATTGCAAAAGTTTTTTTTTTTTAATCTCCAAGCAAAAGTGAATTAAATCTCCGTAGTGGGTGGGATTTTTGTAAATGATAAATTTAGAATTAAGGAAGCATGGTCAGATTCTACAATGGCAGTCTATTCTGTATTTGCAACAAGTGGATGTAGAGTTTTTGTCAATGAAAAAATAATCTATTCAGGAGTGAGACTGTTGAGAATGTGAAGAAAAAGAAAATGTCTTATTGTTGGGGTTTTGAAACCTCCGGGGAACAATACATCCAACTTGGTCCATAAAAGCACACAAGGTTTTGGCCATTTTTGAAATATGTTTTAAAGTAGGATTTGATCCGTCCAGACAGGGGTTGATTTAACAATTCAGATCTCCTCCAAATATTACATAATTAGAGTTTAGAGAAGGTATAATGATTTTTCTCTGGAAAGTCTTCATCACCCAAGTTTGGAGCATAAACATTAGCAAGTATTAATGGTGTGTGAAAAAGTGAACCTGAAATGATAACATGGTGGCCATTTGGATCAGAGACCACCTCTGATGCAGCAAATCTAACTTTTTTATGGAGGAGGATAGCCACACCTCTTGATTTAATACTGAAATTTGATTAGAATATTTGACCAATCCAGGGTTTTTGTAATCTGATTTGGCTTGTCAGTGATAAATGTGTCTCTTGAAAAAAGATTATATCAGCTTTAAGTTTTTTCAGGTGAGCGAAAACTTGAGCTCTTTTAATTGGGCCATTTAGTCCCATAACATTACCCCTTCTGTCAGCCTTCTATTCAGTGAATTACTTCGTAATCAAGAAAAGAAAAAACACAAAAAAACAAGCGTAAACTGTAGAGGCAATGTATATCCCATAAAACTCTAAACCATGTAAAACTCTAAAAACTCGAAATACTAGAACATGAAAACTAAACATTTCTATGCTAGCTAACAGGGGCTAGCAGCAGGATTTGCCTTTTCCTTGTTATTCCAGTAATACCTTCCTTAATCCCTACGAATAACAGGAGAGACATCACAGAAACCCCAGTAACAATATCAAGGGTGAATACAATTATCCCAAGTGAATTCAATATTATAAATTTTAGACTTCTAGCTTTAGCGGTGGCAATATACACAAAAAAACCAAGACAAAAACAAAGTTATCAACTTGACAATAACAGTAGTGGGGATGAAAATTGACAACCATATCACCAAAAAACAAGAGAGATGAAAAGAGAAAAAGCAAGAGAGTGTGAGAGACAGAGCAGAGGAGAGAGAAAAAGTGAGAGAAAAGGAAGAGGAGAGAAGAGAAGAGCAGGGACATGGCCATCCTGCTGATATCCGCCATCAGCTTTTTTGATTAACCCTTTAACTGGCATTGTAACCGCACGGTCGACCTTTTTCTGCAGTAAAATTGCGGTGATAAAAACTCAGAAAAACCCATTTTTGGCTTTTTGTCCCTCTTACCTTCATTCCCATGAGTGTATAATGTGGATTACATCCAGTGGGTGGCAGTGTTGTAAAAAGATATCGCTGTCTGAGCGAAGTGAAAAAAACGGAAGTTGACTTCTGTGATGCGAGTCACCAGAAATGACTGCTAGTGACGCTCAAAATTAAGGTAAGTGAAAAATCTCATCGTATTTCATGTTCTAGAAACCCTAACGACTGTACTTTTGTTGAATGACAGAAATGTGACAGGAAAATGTGTCTCTGATTGACCAGAGAAAACGTGTGTAGCTGCACAGTTGAGTTGCTCGTTTGGGGTAAATTGAATGAGAGGCCCGCCCGGCCTCGGGCTGCATGTGACTGTGGGGCGTCACGCTTGCATCTTTTGCCTAGTGGGATACTGTAGTGTGATTTCAACATAGCTACGATGTAATCGTTTCTTTTAACTAAACTTGAACTTTTTCGGTGACTTTTCATACTGATAAATCCAACTAAATATCTTATGTGATTATTATTCCATTCGTCCGTGTTGAAAAAACATTAGTTGTTGCTGTTACCATGGTTGTTAGCCGCCTACTGATACCCTGGCTTGAGACTATTGCCCAATCAGAAGCTGCCCTGCTGACTTGTCGACCAATCAGAGGCTATGTTTCTGACCCATATGACCTATTATCCTTTTCATTAGATCTAATCTTTTATGGCAGCAAACAATGACAAGAATACCGTAAATGCAATAAATAATTTGTGGATTTTGATAGTACTGTTGCATCTATACACAGCAATTATTCAGTGTTTGAACATTTCTTCTTGAAATGGAAGTAATGTCAGTGAAAGGCTGCCTCTCTCTATCAAGTTTTGTCACATGGATATATAGATACTTATATGACCATAAACACAAAAGAAAACAGACCTTGAATGCCACATAAGTTTATTCAAATCAGACAGAGAATAATAATGAGAAATACAGGGAAGCAGCATCCTATTTATTGTTTGACAATACCACAAAAAAGAAAACATGCAAAGTAGATTTAATAGATAATTTGCTGCTTATCCTTATTTCTTAATCTGTCTGATTTCAGTAAAACTCTTTATACATTCACGTGATATACACGTGAATGTATGTAACATTCATGTATATCATAATGTTGTGTATGTCATGAGACATACACAAATAATGTCATATTTCCACGTTTTTCAGGTGGTGCAACATTGATGAGCGGCAAGGAGATGGTGAAGCAACCTTGCTGAGCAACGCTTGTGGCGTCCCTGCTGTCTTCAATGAAAAGATTCACAAAGGAAACGCAGCAGAAGATTGACATCCCCTGCCCATCTATCATCATGGCATACAATCAAGCCATGAGGGGCATTAATCTCTCAGATATGCTTGTGCACCTCTATAAAACGCCAATGAAGGCATGGCACTGGTACATGCCTTTGTTTGGTTATATCCTCAATGTAAGCATTGTGAATGCATGGCTCATTTGCAAGAGGGACTGTGACCTTCTCAAGGAGAAACCGATGCCCCTCAAGAAGTTCCGCCTGTCAGTGGCAGCTATGTTGACAGGAGCCAACAAGGTACCAGCCAGGGCTGGCCGGCTCCCATGTGCAAAGCAAAAGCCGCAGGTACGTCGCCCTAACCCCTGAGTTCTCCACCCAGAAAGTCTGCTATGATGATGTTGGACACTGACCTACATTTGGCACTCAGTGAGGAAGGTGCAACCTATGCAAAACTGGAGTGTCGCGTTGGCGATGTTCCAAGTGCGGAGATGGGAAGTTGTTCCTTTGTTTGAACAACAAGTATCAGTGCTTTGTGGCATATCACCAGAAGTGAATGTAAGATTGATTTGGGTTATAAGATCACACATTGTAATAACTTACACAAGTGTGACATGAAAACTTGAAGTCTTCAGTGCTTATATACTGAGAAATAAGTTTATAATGAAGTAGGAGACAAACTGTTCAGCAGTTCAACTTTTTATGATTGTCTACCTCTGTTCAAACATGTGTGTAATTTAAATTTTCTTAAATTTACTGCTTGCTGTTTACATTTTCAAAAAAAAAAATGCTGTGAGATGTATTTGAGCATTTTTGATGAAATGCTAATTCAGCTCTGGTCATGTTATATCACAGTGACTACCTTCATTTTACAGTGTATTTTATACAGATGTTACTAGATTTGATTCAATACAATACAATACACAATACAATATACTTTATTGTCCCACTTAGGGAAATTTGTCTTGGACTCAGCAACTGTGCCATAAACACCTTGACAGCCACAATGGCAACAAACAATACATCATCAGGCATACCATCTAAACAACAGTTAAATAACAGTATTGCACATTTCCCATACATTACACACAACACATACATAATAAAAACGCTATAAAAATTATTGCACAGTCACTGGCCTCAAGCAGCATTGTTCAGGAATTTGATGGAGGTTGGAACAAATGAATTCTTAAAACGGTTGAGTTTGCAACTGGGGACTCTGTATCGTCGGCCCAAGGGTAGGAGCTCATATTCTAAGTGAAGAATGTGGGATAGCTCAGTCACTATCCTCTGGGCTTGCCTAAGAACAGTTTGTTCATAGATGCACTGCAAGGACTGATAGTCACTTATTCCCATCACCTTCATGGCTGTGTGCACCAAACAAGCCAGTTTGGTTTTCAGCTTTGCAGTAAGGTTGCCATACCAGGCTGACATCCCATATCTGACCAAGCTCTCCAGTACCGCTTGGTAAAATAAAAACATGATGCTTTTGTCCACACCATGCAGTCTCAGTCTGTGCAAGAAATACAGTCTTTGCTGCAAATGGGAACACAGACTTTCCACATGGACATTCCAACTAAAAGAATTATCTAAGTGAACTCCAAGATACTTATATGACATCTTAACCATACATTTTATTTGAAAGTTGTTACTACATTTATTATGATTTTATTTATTTTGTTACATTTATTTATTTTACCATGTTCACCGTCATTTTGAGATTTCTATTTGATTACATTGCACTTTTTACAACCAATTTAATGAGTGCGTTCCAGGATTTTTTTAAAATAAATTGATAATTGTTGACATTATACAGTTTGTAATGTTTTTATATTAAAATAACTTCAACTTAAGTTGTACAAATGAAAAAATTCCATTGATACCTGATACTTTTTAGCAAATGCCAGTAGTTACCCTAAATGGGCAAGTCAACCGGCTGGTTGACTTGCATATCTGCCCTCTGATTGGGTCATCTGAAAAAAACAAAAACAAAACAAAACTGAAAAGTTGCTAAATGTGGAGCCAGGAAAACAATTTTACCAAAAAATATTTTTTTTGCAAATGTATTTCTTGGTGTGCCTGTTAAAGGGTAAAAGCCTGACTTCGATGCCATGTCAAGGCAAGAGGATGATGCGCCTGGCGCAGCACAGAGTGATGACATCACATGTGTGTACCTGCAGCAGAAGGGACGGCACCAAAATGTTCACGGTCTGGAAGTTTTTTGAAGTGTCAGAAACAGACAGCAAAACAGCGTTTTGCAAGGACTGCTCAGCGTCAGTGACACAAGGAGGAGCCAACACTAAGTCTTTCAACACCACAAACTTAATTATTCATCTCAAGAACCGTCATCCCGACCATTACAATGAGCCTGTGGCAGCAAAGAAGGAAAAGGAGAAACAGCAGGTAATAGGCATTGGAAAAAAAAAAAAAACTGGACAAAACCAGGAAATACATCCGCTACGATGCGAGGGCAAAAGGCATCACTCAGAAACTGATGGAGTGTACTGCTCTGGACAACAGCCATTTTCATTTGTTGGAGACGTTGGATTTTTAGACTGCGTTGAGCCTCGGTCCCCAGTCGGAGGCATTTTTCTGATGTGGCCTTACTGAGTTGCAAGCAGCCATTGCCAACAATATTCAGAAGCTTATTACTTATGCCACTTTGGTGAGTTTTACCACAGACATTTGGATGTCAAGTGTTAGCCCTATTGGCATGCTGGGCCTCATGTCGCAATGGATAGACAAAAATTTTGAACTTAAAAAGGCTGTCCTTCGTTTACAAGAGTGCCGAGGATCTCACACTGCAGCTGCAGTCACAACTGCTTTTGAAGGCATGTTCGGAAAGCAGAAAATCCCAAAGGGCAGGGTTACCCGTTGTGGTGGAAGACAATGCACACAACATGGCTAAAGCAGTGATGGAGTTAAGCGTGTCAAATTTGCCATGCATGGCACACAGCTTGCAACCTGTTTCAGCGCAGTGCTGCAGATGTTGTGGCCATGGGAAAGAAAATAGTGGGCACTTCAAGCATTCGCAACTTGCATGCAGTTGACTTGAAGACGTACAGAATAAGCTCAGGATGCCAATTAAAAGGCTTCAACAAGACGTCTCCGCCTGGTGGAGCAGAAGAGGTCTTTGGGTGCGTATGCTGCTGATTTCGATCTCCCAGGGACACTGAAAACAAATCAGTGGGGAATTCTTGAAAATATGGTCACCCTCCTCGCCACCTTCGAGCAGCTGACCAGAGAGATCAGTTCTGCGCAGGCCTCTGCTGCAGATGTCATCCCAGCGGTGGTGGCACTGACTCAACTGCTCAGCAGGAAAAGTCTGTCAGACAGCGGTATGCAAGCTGCCCTACTGGAAGCTGTACGGGCTGGCTTTGATGGTGTGCAGAGGGAAGCTCTTTATGCTTTTGCAGCCATGCTGGATGCACGCCACAAAGATCGTTATTTTGACACACAAAAGAAGGAGGGCGCACGCAGTATGCTACTGCATGCTGAGAATTAAAAATGGCCAGCAGCATCAGCAATGGTGGTGAGCACAGAGACGCCAGTACTATCGCTTAACATTAAATAAATATTAAAAAGAAAAAATTCTAAATGAAAACCAGGTCAAGGCAGAAAATGAAAACTGTGCTGCTGTCTGTTGAGCTGTTGGTGCTTTCAGCAAACAAATATGTTATTGGTTTTTGTTTGTTTGATTTGTTTTTCTTTAAAGGTACACGTATACCTGGGTGAAACCACCATTAGATCAGTCCGAAGCAGATTCCTTTTCTGTAGAGCACCTGTTCAGTGTCATTACACCCCGCCCTCTTTCTTGTCAGCATCACTCTCCTGGCACACTCTCAAAGTTACACCGCAGTACTTCAGCTCATTTTTCACAGCCTGTCTTGACATCTTCTCCTTATCCAAGTAGTCATAGAAACACACAATAAATGACCTGGACTGCAGACTCGTTCTGGTGTGGGTGGCGGGCGATGGGCCCGGTCAGTCAGCAGCAGCTTGTTGAACACCTCTGGTACCACCATCTCCATTAATAAGTCCACGATGAACTTCTTCAGTTCCTTGCCGGTCTCATTGCCCTCTGGCACGTTGACAAAACTGAGGTTAGATCGTCGGATCTGTTTTCCAGGTCCTCTACACGGTCTTAGTGAAGCTTTTTCTGAGCCTGTATGGATTTCATTGTGTCTTCAGCTGCTGTGAGCCGCTCTATGTTTACTCCCTCTATCACTTCTGTCTCAGTAAGTCTCTTGTTAAATGAATTCACGTCTCCTCATAGCGCATCCATAGAAGCCTGTGAGGACTGGGACGAATCAGTATCAGCGCTGTAATATCTTTCTTCATACTGGCCCAGTGGTTTTCCATCAGGGAGGATAGCTGATGCATCGTAACTGGCTCACTGACTTCGAGAGATGAGTCCTCTGAGGTTGAGACTGAGCCAGCAGCCATTTTAGCTAGCTTTCCAGTTAGCAAAGAGGCCCACGTTGTATAAACTTGTATTTCTTGTTGCTTACTCTGTTTTGATGACATTTCTCCATCCAAACGTGTCAGTAACATGTTCAGAGGCTTGCTGGGGGTTAAAAAGTGTAGCACAAAGGAGGTCTTACAGGTATTATATTGTAATTAGTTGGGAGCCTCTCCACTTTCCGCTACATCCTCAAACCAGAAGCCCCCTCAGGTTGATTTTTTTCATCAAAAATGATCAGTAATTGGTTGCATGTCATTTCCCTTCTCCCTCTCCCCCATTTGCTCTTCCTATATTTTGTTTATTCTCCTGCAATTTGCACACATCATGTGTGGCAGACTGGGACCAGCGCGGACCTTTGTTTTAGTTTGAATCAAAGCGCTTCCCCAGTCTGCATTTTCCTTCAATTTAGTTGCTCATTTGGAGTTAAATAAGTTTGTATAGTTAGAGAGAGTGAGGTTATAGTTTTCACAAATCATGACTCTGTTTCTGCTACTGAAGTGTTAGTTGCATGCTGCATGCTACTAATGCGTGCGCATTACATAATATGCTGCGTTCCTATCTGAAATGCAAACCAGCGAGTGTAGCTGAGGCCAGTTCAGCTGCTGGCCGTCACGGTATCACAGTCTATCTGCCTCGAACGAGTGGCTTCTCTGTTACTAACACACACACACACACACACACACACACACACAAGAATACATTTTCATACAGACACACACAGACACACACACACATTCACACACACACATGCACACATGCACACATTCTCACAGCAGGTGCAATTTGGGGTTCAGTGTCTTGTCCTTTGACATGTAGGCCTGAGGAACTGGGGATTGAACCACTGACCTTTTGATTGGTAGACGACCCGCTCTACCTACCGGGCCACACCCGCCCGGCGTCATGTCGAGGTTCAAAGCATTCTTATCAAGAGTCAATCAAGGATCAATGGAGGTGAATTTCCTGCTGTGACGGAGAAATGTTCGTGTTTGACGAATGAGAGCAGCTGAAGTAAAAACAGATTAGCCGTCCCGCCTGAGCACAGCATGAAATCTGACAGCGTGGTATGAGACTTATAAGGCAAAAGGGGCCTGCTCGACTGGACACACACATCACAGGACGACTGTTCATTCGACGTGGTGAGTCACAGTGTGAGGAGACACTTCAGGTAAAGCTGCTGTGTTTTTACAGGACTGTTTCTCCAACAGCAGCAATGGTACCATAGAAAAACAGGCACTGTCGTGTTTTTAAGATGTTAGCATCGACTTGGTGCTGAAGTATCGCTTCTCATGACATCTCTAGCTGGAGAACAGTGAAACTCCAGCAAACCAAACACACACTCACACACACACACACACACACACACCATTGAGGGCTGACTTTTATCACACAGAGGATGTTTTACCTGGTTCCAGTGTGTCGTGTTCACAGATGACCTGGACATGGTTCACCATGCTGTGCAACTTTCCTTCATTGAATCTGTGTCTCCAGGCTGCGAGGGGTTAAAAATGTCTGCTGTCCACAGTGCCAACCTGTCCGTCTCCTCTGTGTCCACAGCTGTTCATAGACTGCTCCAGAACACAAACAGAATGTCCAACATGAGGAAGAGCAGACCAAATTAAACAGCCAACAGTCATCACATCTCATTTATATTCATTTCATTATGTTTCTCCTGTCTGTCTAAGATTATCAGTCAGGTTGAAGTACAAGCACACATGAAAATAATGACGTGAATGAGAAAACAAACCTAATTTTTTTTTAAAAAGAGAAAACATGGACACACACACACACCAGGAATATATTTCAATTCTGCACATCTCAAAAACCAGAGTTGTGGACTCAAGTCACAAATGTGGTAGCTTTGGACTTGACTTGAAAATATCATGAAAGACTTTTAACTTCACGTGAACTTTAACACCAGTGACTCATGACTTCACTCGGACTTGAGCCTCTTGACTGAAGAAGTATATTCGTATATTTTATACTTTGTTCATTTACAAAGAACTTGATAAAACTGTTTAAACCTACAAGATGTTCTCACACACACACATGCTCTTCATTGTTAGGAGTCCAAGCACGAAGTGCTGGAACAATTGTTACCATTATTATTATTATTATTATTATTATTATAGATAAGTTGCAAATCTCCCTCACTAATCAGGCAACAAATATCAGACCAATCTGACCAGATGGTGGCGCTATACAAGTACATGTACATTTTGGATCATAACTCCTCTACAGTAGCCAGGCTAGCGCCCACTGGTGGTCAGCTTAATTGTCTTAAGCTACCACACAGTC
>JAPQLA010230813.1:0-15014 GCA_029822935.1 Naso vlamingii
AACAATTGCATATATAAAACAGGTTAAAACAATTGCATATGTCTGCAAAGCATACTAAGGTGGATCATATACTTACATGGACTATATTAAACAACATAAAACAAAAAGCAATGATATTAAGTTTAGATGCAGAAAAAGCATTTGATTCAGTTAGCTGGTAATATCTTCACAAATTCCTAAATAAATTTGGTTTAAATGAATTAATAATAAACAATATAAAGGCTATCTGTGATAACACATCAGCAAGAATCAGAATTATTGGGCACAAAACCAAACCACTGACACTAGAGAGAGGAGTGAGACCGGGCTGTGTGTGGTCTCCACTTCTCTTTGCCCTCTTTCTGGAGTCATCAGAGAAAACCCTAAAAATTTGTGGACTGTAATTCTGACTCTAGAAACATTCAATGATAACTGCAACGCCGTCCCTTTGTTTGGCTTTTGCTAAGGGGGGAGGAGTGTAGGGACCAGCAGTCAGAATTACAGCAACACCCTGTAGCCAGACCCTTTCCACAGTTACCACCCACAAAGTTCCATAATCCACTCACAACCAACCACAGACCTTACCACAAACCAATCACAACCACACAATCGACCTGCACAGTTGTAAAACAAAAAACAGAAAATGTTTTAAAAGGGTCAGTCCGGTGCGCCCGGTGGCTCAGTCGGTAGAGCAGGCGCCCCATATACAGAGGCTGTGTCCTTGCCCAGCGGACCCAGGCTCGATTCCACCTGTGGCCCTTTGCTTCATTCCCCCTCTCTCTCCCCTGTTTCCTGTCCACTCTTTAGCTGTCCTGTAAATAAAGGCACAAAAGCCCCCCAAAATATTTAAATAAAAAAAAAAAAGGGTCAGTCCGAGATGCTGATGGAGAAGTCAGTGACTGGGACACAATTGTTAGCTAACTGTCAGTATTAGATCACGTGCGTAGTCCGTGTTGTAAAAGCTGCTTTCGTTAACCAGAGGCCCTGGTGTCAGATCGAGGAAGGAAAACTTGGTGGATTATTGTATTCCCAATTAAAGTGCCTGTCCTGGCGAAGCTGTTCTGGAGTTGTCGGCCTTGGCGGAGCTCCGGCTGACGCTGCCATTCTGACTAACTGACCGACTGACTGACGGGGTAGCAGTGTGGACGGTATTATCATGACCATGGGCCCTGGGCACAAATCTCCATGGACCCCTACCAACATGGTAACACACATGCATAAAATCTCCAAGCACACAGAGTTTGGTCAAACAATAACTCAGATTCAGATCACAGCATATGTACATGTACCCAGATATCTGGGTATCCACCTGGATAACCTCTTCAGCTGGAATGACCATGCTGACTATGTGTGTGCTCGTTTACAGCGAAGGCTGTATTTTTTATGCAAACTGAGGGTGTTTGGTGTCAATCCAAAAAATAATGTTTTATTTTATCAAGCTGTGCTGGAGAGCATCATCAGGTACACGATGTCGGCGTGGTTCGGCAGTCTCTCTGTACAGTCAGAATCTAAGCTGCAGCATCTGGTACAGTCTGCAATGAAGGTGATGGCGAGGACTGAAAAACTCTCCCTCCAGGCCATCTACCAGCAGTCTGCACTCAGACAGGCACAGAGAGTTTTGTCGGACCTGTCACACATCGTTCAATCAGAGTGCGAACTCTTACCTTCTGGCAGAAGGTACAGAGTCCCGAAATGCAAACTGAACCGCTTCAAAAGTTCATTTCTACCCACCTCCATCAAAATTCTAAATGACTCCTCTGGCCATATGGGTTGTGCCATATGTAATTTGAGGCTGTGGGGAGTGTGCAATAGCCTGGTGTTCCATCTTTTTCGTTTATATATGCTGGGTTTTACTTTTATTTGGATATGTGCAGTATGTGCATTGTGCAATGTACTGTATGTTGCTGTCTGGCTGACCGGCATGTGCCACTGGTTACATGTGCATTGTTGTCTGGCTCTGCTGTTATTTATTAATTTATTGTTCTTCTGTGAAGGCAGCTACACACACACACACACACACACCAATCTAAGTAGTACAGCGCAGATTCTTACCTCAGTTATAGCTTTTGCCACCTCTATCTCCTAAATTTCTTCACAAATCCAACAGACCTATCTGTGATTTTCTCCAAGCTAGGGCTGCAGAAATATATGTGATTTCACCTTGGATTTATAACTTGTTTGGGGGGTGGGGGGAGCGTCTTTTAGTTAATGTTGGTTAGCCTAGTAGTCTATTCAAAGAGCAGGTTAAGAGCTATGGCAATCCAGTATGCACAGCTTGCTAAACTAGCATTGGCTTGTTGCTTAGTTTGGATGCAGTCAATTAGGATAAATTGGAGTATTTATTTTTGCAAAACATAAATTAATCAGCACCATAGAAACAAGGTAATTTAACATGATCAATATTAACATTACCTAGCAAAGCTTAACATCATGAACCACAGACACAGAGACAGCCAAAGAGAGTGGACAGGCAGCAGGTAGCCCATCCCCTGATGATGGATTTGAGGATGTGAGCCAAGGTAAGCTCATAGTGGCAAATAAGAGTTACTCCAAGCAATCATTTATAGCATTCTCAACTGAGAGGACCTTGATAACAACACTAACATCATGTAGCCTCGCTAGCCTGTTTTATTGTATGTTAGGCTACAATTTGGTAAGAGGCTAATATCAATCCTGTATGCGTCATGCTTGTAGAGGGTCCTGTCCTTGTATAAGATAAGTAGGAAGAAGATGTGGAGGATGGAGAAGAAAGCAGGGACAGAGAGCAAGAAGATGAGGATGATGGAAGAAAGGAAAGCAGGGAAAATGAAGGTTTTTCTGAGGGTTGTGAAGAGGAGGAGAGGTACTGTGTGAGTACAGAGGTACTGTGTGAGATTTCTCAAACCCAAGTTTGAAAAATCCCACACAGGTGTTTGTGCTATAAAATTTGTTTGTGTTAGTGAGTGTACAGTTATTATGATTATGATTATGATTGCTGAATAAAACCGAATGGTTGGAATCTCGTTCAAACATGATAGAGCCTAGCGTGTTGTTATTTTATAAACTACATCAGTGTAAGGTTCATAAAGAACCGTCAGTGGCGAAGAAATACATATGCAGTATCGTGAGCATTTTCCTAATGTAGGGATTAGAAAGCTAAAATGGTATATATTGTCTCATACTTTGGGAATAGGCTAATAAACACATAAACAAATAAGAAGGAACTAATACTACAAGTAAATGTCATTCAACCATAGTAAAAAATATTTCACATTAATATAGGGAAATGATAGTTCAAAAATACATTAAAAAATTTTGGTAGGCTATTCTGCGAATTTTAACCATCGGGACACACGCATCTCCCAACAAATATAGTGATGGCTGTTTTTCCACTTTGAACGTCACGTTACATCACACTGGTGAAGAGGGAATTGTGTTTCCGGTGCTCTCTCTCTCTCTCTGAAGGAGGATAAAAATCACACCATTGTTGTTAATGCATATCACACAGGCACACTTCATTTAGAGGAATCAGACTTGAATAGTCACACCTGTGCCACTAGCAGTTCGGCGAAGTGAACACACACGCCCTACTTACACAACCGGTGCTTCCTTGGCAGCTACTTGACAGTCTGTCACTCGGCCACTCAGAGATCAGCTGGTGGGGAAGGCAGTCAACCAAACCATCATGGCAGTAAACATCCCAGGAGTGATGATAATGGTGTTTTTCTACCTGCTAATCCTTGGGATTGGTATTTGGGCTTCTTTCAAGTCCAAACGGGAACAGCAAAAAAGTGCAGGTACTGGAATGGAGGTGACCCTGCTGGCAAACCGGAGCATTAGCTGGTTTGTAGGCATCTTCACAATGACAGGTAAGCATATGTCCTGGCACAAAATCTGCTCTAGGCTGTGGCTGAGAGTGCTTACACAAAGAAGCAAATGAAAGCTGAACTTAGAATAACTTTGGACCCATAATGATGTCTGTAACTATGAATGATATTTTGTGGCAAAATGCAATAGTTATTACCAGTGTTTAATTGCATAAGTTTTGCACAAAAGTTCGCAGTTCTAAAAAGTTTTGCAGAGACACATCTGTTTGTGGGTAGAAATCCTTTGATACCCAAGTTTAAAGCTTCAAATCTTAACCAGAGTTACCCTCCTGAAAGCCAGTGGGCATGTTGAGGTTAACATATCATTTAACTATCCAGTCAGCCCAAGCCAACCCTTGCAAGACAAAAACATGAAAAAAATGTTGCGCACACTGCAGGGCTCCAGTTACAATTCGTTTAATGCACCAAAGTTATGTGACGTTGCTGATTTGTTGATTTGTTTAGTGTTGGGGAGTAACTAGTTGCATGTAATAAAAATACGTAATTTAATTACAAAAATGTAATCACATTTACTTTTCAAAATATTAATTATTACACAGGGGATTACATCTGAATATTTTCTATAAAAAGCTTAGGCTAAAGGTGAAATAATATTTATTTTGTTGCTATATCTGTTCTGATGTGCACAATGTCTTCTTTTGTCATTTCCAGTCAAGGCCATTTAGTAAAGTTTGATGTTATTTTGATACTTTTCATTGGTTCCCTTGTTTGAAGTTGCAGTGCAACACATCTGCCATTAAGGCCATATTCAGACAAAATCTGGCGAACGGAAAACAGAAACGGAGCTCTTTCCATTCATCTTAAATGAGGTCTGTCAGTTTTGGCTATGGCAGTTCCAGCTGCAGCGGCTGCCTGAAAAAAATGTGGTCAGATCTGACAAAAAAATTGAGACAACTTTTGCCGGGACGCAGCGCAATGTCACGTTCCACTATCCAATCACATGAAAGGGGCATCTGCCAGCGATTGACCAGAAGAGATGTAGAGGAAACATAAAGGACTTGTTTACCATGGAGCAGCAGCTTTTAGCATCGGTGAGATGGAGAAACGACTTATCACAGCAGTGATGCCCTATCCTGATCTGTACAATCCCTCCTGCAGGGATTACAAGGATCCCAACAGACGTGGAGTCACCTGGCGTTGTGTTGTCATCATTTGTGTCGACAAATGACACAAATGACGTCACAAGTGTAGATTATGTAACACTTCCACTGTCAGACAAAGCCGCTGGGCAGCCCTGCGGCGTTTCACCGGATCACCTGATTTGGTCCGAATGCGGCCTGACACTGTCTGGTTTCAACATTTGAAAATGGTTAACAGTTGAAAACAGTCATTAGAAATGTAGAAAAGTAGTCAAAAGGTAATTAAATGTAATAAGTTACATTACTTTCATAAAGTAATTTAAATAGTTATTTTGCTTATTACATTCTATATAGGGTAACTAGTAATCTGTAATCTATTACATTTCCAAAGTAACCTTCCCAACCCTGATTACCACTAATGACAGGTAACAACAGAGGTTATTTAGAACACATTAAACCACAGTTTACTTGAACTTCTGGACTCAGACACATTGTCTGAAGGCATGCTGGGCTATTCCACCCACCTGATTCCACCCAGCACCAGTGGCGCTGATGGCACCCATCCCATTTGCATGTGATCCTCAGGTACCTCTGCTCTCTGTCACTCCTGTTCTTTTTCATTCCAGAAGAAGAAGAAGATGGCTGTAGGAGCTGCTTGTGTCCTGTCATTGACACTGTTGGGTAGCACTGCAAGCCAAAGTACTGGCTGAGGCTAATTACTTAGGGTGTTTCTTTTTCTCTTTCTCGAATTTAAGATTTGTGGCTTTTGAGGTAGCAATCCCATAATAATGCTGATGACTTTTTTAAAGATCCCATGAAATTATGTCAGAGTGCCATTTACTCATGTGAATTTAAGTATTTCCTGTAAAAACAATGTCACAGATAATGATTGATGTTTAGAATGGCCAATCGCACTGAATGTGCATTACACCCCTGTGAAACTTGAATTTGACAGCAGTTAGCAGCGTGAACATGGAAAACAGTCACAAGGAAATCCTTCTCTCTGCTGTGGAGGACTAAATCCATCCAATTTTACTGACTCAGACAAGGATGAAGGAGAGGAAGAAGAGCCACTAAGCTTTGGAGTGAGGCTGTACATGTTTGAGCCGCTCTCTACAACCGGCATTGCTGCTGAGCAGGCAGAGAGAGAGAGAGAGAGAGAGAGAGCCAGCTCATACCCGCAACGTGTGGTCCTGCACGACAGTTGATCACTGACAGTATTTATATGGGGGTGGGGGGTATATTCAAGAAAGAATTTTATTGGATGCAAAATAATATACGCCCCTGAGTGCAGGATGAGTCATCAATACTTCTAAACCACTTTCCAGGAAATGCTTAACTGTAAAACAAAATTAATCAAAACTGCAAATCTACTTTTTGGCCATTGTTGGGCCATAGATTACCATATAGGCAAGAATAAAAGCAACACATACTGATTACGTATACCTGTACCAAACAGAAGTGCAACAGCAACTTAACAACTATTAAAAAACTAAATCCTTACTCTGCACTAAGTAAGCTAACTGGGAAGCAGCTGAGTATGGTATCGGATCTGTGCCGGACTGGGATACTTGCCGAAACCCATACCAGCATTTTCAGCAGTATTGGAGGCATTTTCCGATAATGTTATAGGAACAACTCTGAGTCTTTGATGAAGAGATGACATTGCAAGGTCTCTGGATGACTCCGTGTTATATTGTAATTAATTTAATTAACATGGCCACAGGTGCAGAAATACCAGCAGATAATATAATGTTGGTCCCTTTTCATATTCTGCAAGACACACACATTCGGTTGGCATGCCCTGACTGGCCGACAGCACATATGAAATTTCTCTAAGCGATGGTTGCATGATATTGGAAGAGAATATTACCTGTGGAGATCAGTAGAGTTCCATATGTGCTTATAGAACTGGGGTTATATTACTGTAATCTTCCTTTTTACACATTAATACATTTTAAAGTATTTATAGAACATTTTCAGTTGATATTGTGCTTACATTATGCATATTCTTAAATAGAAGTCTTAAATTAAGACAAAGCAGATGCAGCTGGGGTCCAGCTGTCTCTCTAATTTGATTTCTCTGTTGGATTATATCACAGAGTTCTTTTCCAATGTGAAACAAATAAACTGATCACCAACAATTAAGCTCCAGTTTTTGTAACATCATTCTTTGGGGATTAGAGTATTCTGAGAATATTTTTAGAATATCTTCAAAGAGCTGCTGTTTATTCGCCAAATTATTTTCTGTGTGCCCATCCATCCTGTAGCTACATGGATCGGAGGAGGCTTCATTGTTGGCACCGTTGAGATGGTGTACACGCCCTCTTTGGGATTGACCTGGACAATCGTGACGGTACTTGGATACAGCTCTTCTTTTGTCATTGGTAAGAGTTTGAAATAAAACCTGATGGGATACTGTGTGTCTGCGTGTGTAACAAAACAAACATAGCACATCAATTTCAAAAGGCAGGGTTTACTTTTTATAAATATTAAAAACAATAATCTGGGCTACCTCATAGCTTAACATTAGTGGAGTCTCAAAAGCTCATATCAATGTTGTCAAAAAGCAAACAAGCTATTCCCAAATACAGTCTGCAGATGTGGTATTTATGATAATGAGGTAAATAGTTTTTCTGCGTAGATAATGAATTTTTTTAGCTGTTTTACCCCTCATTTTTGTTCAAAACTGTGATATGATCTGTCGTTTATTTAAATGAAGGTGGTCTGATGTTTGCCAAGCCAATGAGAGACAGAAACTATGTGACAATGCTGGAACCTTTCCACGAAAAGTATGGAAAAGCATGGACAGCTGTACTGAGCCTGGCATCAGTTGTTATTGATGTAGTCTGGGTGCCGACAACACTAATTGGTTTAGGTACGTTACATTTACATGTACATAAGTTTCAAACATACTGTGTGTTGAGTGTTTCTTTATCTGTGCACAATGTGTTTGACAGGAGGAATCATGAGTGTGGTACTGGATTTGTCCTACACTGTGTGCATCTGGATCTCTGCTGCTGTCGCCATCACCTACACACTGCTGGGAGGTCTCTACTCTGTGGCCTACACAGATGTTATACAACTTATTTTGATATTTGTCACCTTGGTGAGTTTGTTTTACTGCAAGGCTTTAAGTAAAGTCTGACTTTTTTTTTTTTATTTTAAAGAAAACTCTGAAGACATCAAAATGTCCAAAGAACACCTTGAGAATTGTGTGTGTTCATCATTGACATTGCTATTTGTCTCTGCAGTGGATCTGTGTCCCCTTTGTTTTGGTGAATCCTTACTCCCTGGACATCAGTCAGACATTGATGAACAACACTTTACATGCTCCTTGGATTGGCCAACCAGAGCTGAGAAAGACCTGGTTAATGATTGATGATTTCTTATTCTTTGTAAGGAAACAAAAATCCTATTTCAAATGCAATTATAGATTGAAGGGCTTACCCTTTAATGTGAATTGACGCTTCACTGCCAATTAAACAAGAACATTTTGCAGCATTTATCCATCATGGATACAACATGAGTGATTATATGAACTGACTTACTGTTGTTCTTTCAAGGCACTTGGGAATCTGGGGTATCAGTGCTTCCACCAGAGGACCTTGTCTGCTGCTTCCTCGACCTCAGCCAAGCTAACTTGTTTTGTTGCTGCTTTTGTCACACTTGTATTTGGGATCCCCCCTATACTGCTTGGGGCAGCTGCTGCATCCACAGGTACTAATAGTTTCCTTATATTGAAATTCTTTACTAGGAATAACCTCTTGAGATGTATTATCTCATTTTCAAGGGGTCCTTAAATACAGAAATATTGTGGTTAGGTGTAACGTCTGTACTCTGATCATGGGAAGTCAAACTGAATAATTTAATATTTGCGTAAACTTTCAATCTCCGAGGTCCTTGTTCAGTTTGTATTGTGACTGTCGTTCCCTCTGCTGAAGATTTCTGGAGTGAAGCTCTTCATCAGTGGCTCTGTCGGCTCGTCTACTCTTGGATCTTTTGTGAAGAAGCATGACTTTTCCTCAGGCATCAGTGAACCAGTAATCAACAAATCACAATATTAGAAATTAAAACCAAAAGTAATGACCACATTAATGGTTATTTGTAATGTTTCCATTATCTTGACATATTCACTTCTTATTTTTGCATAACCTGCTCAGTAGGTCTGAATCAAGGAGGGCAATTCTTTACATGGCAAATTTTAAGATTTAACACACATATACCACTTCATGTAACAACAATAATTCAGAGGAAACCCCATGAATCCCTACCCTTAAGCTTATGTCTGTCAACTAAGATACAAGCATCTTCCTCTTTATTATCTTCTGTGTAAAGCAAAGTTTGTCACCCCAAATGTGTTATCTTAAAGCTAGCGTGGCATCAATGTAACAATGAGATATATTTTACAAAATATTAAATAATTTTTTAACTGCTTAAGTTGCAGACTAGCTCTAAATTGAAAATCTCAGATCTCCGAGGCACTTTGAATGGTTGCTGTGCGATGTTCAGGGTTCATTTGAGGTCTTGATGATTTATGATTTATGACTACAGCTGTCAAACGACAACTTTTTTTTAAATCGCTATTAATCGTAGAATTTCAGTAGTTAATTAAGATTAATCACACTTTTTATTACATGTTTAAAGTTATACTGTTTTGCATTTTACAACAGTTTTTAAGTCGTTAACAATGTAATGCTATTCTCACCAGTGTAATTTAAATGGTAATCAAATGCCAACTGAAGTATGTTTCTTGCGTAAGTCTGGTGCACTACCAAGAAAGAGATTGGCCAAAAAAAAAAAAAAAAGTAAAGCTGCAAGCAGCGTTCAATGGGCCCTCGCACACTTGCACCTGTCAGGGAGGGCCAGCAATGAGCGCTGTCTACGACACAAAAATTCTGTGAAAATGATACAATAACTTCAACAGCAGGCTTACTTCCTGTTCCCAGTAGGGGGCGCATAGTGCGTGAGTTGTTGTTGGCATGTCAGTTTCCTCAGAGTGGCATCGTAAGCATACAATTAAAATTTCAGACAGATCGGATAATGTCAAGTGAAGTTACAACAACTTTCTGTTCATGGCGAGTAACCCTGACTTGCTGGCTTTTGATGAAAACTAATTAATTAGCATAATAAAGGTGTAAACAATAACTATATTAAAATAAAGTAGAATTAGTCAAACCTTTCGGGAGCTGCAAATCCTAGAATAAATCATGTCATTTCCTGTCGCAGAAAGGAAGTGGGTGGCGCTAGGATTGTGAGTGAATATTGGCATACAGATGTATTAAGGGTGGCACCCTTGTGAAATGGTTTTAGTTTTGTGCATACAGAACCATATACACTGAAGTTATACACATTTCATTGTTCATGGCGAAACACACAAAATGGTGGACCCATCACGCCCACACTGTTAATCCAAAACGAAAGATTTTAATAACTTTTCATGTCAGTAGTCTAAAGAGTGTCCTCACCCTATTTTATGACATTCAGAAAAAGTATGATACATGTCAAATTTCCGTCATTTCCTGTTGCCAGGAGGTGGCGCTATGAGTGTGGCTGACTATTAGCATGTGAATGGGTTTAGGGTGGGATCTTATGATATCAAATAAAGTTTGATGCATATTGGACAATATACACTTAAGTTATAGCATTTTGTTTTTCATGGCAAATTACTTAAAAAGGTGGCCCCATCACACTCACACCGTTACTCCAAAGTAAATGATTTTAATAACTCTTGATCCCACATGAGTTAAGAGTGCAGACAGCAATTTTGATGAGAATCTGATATAATCCCCAGGAAGAGTTTGTTAAAAGACGCAACGTGTAAATCGCAAAAAATGGCTGTTCAATTCAAACTGGCCAACTATCACTAAGATTGACTGGTCTGCCAAGTTTCATGATTTTTTGAGCATGTTAAGGCTGACAAAAATGGCATTTCATTTGTCTGCTATAATAATTCCTTGAATTACTATAGGTCCTCGCACTGGTCAGTCCTCGTGCCCTAAAAAAGAGAGACAGGCAGAGCTCGCCCATCGCCAATTAGCTTAGCTAAAACACTGGTTGTCATTGGGAAGTGCTAGCCTGCCTCTGCCTAAAGTAATCAAATAAACTTTCCAACAACTCTAAACAAGCCTGCGTGCCTGTTGTGACTTCTTTATTTACCACGTTAATGTTATTTTTAGACTCAGATTAGCATTTTATGTCATTTTAATTTTTGATAGACCTTCTGTTTTGTTGACTTACAGCAAAAGCACATCCGCAATGTTTTGCGCATGTGCCCTGTGTTTTTTTTCAGTACGTATTTAATTCTAAAATTACAAAAAGTGCTAACCTTAATCTAAAAATAACAATGTGGTAAATAAACAAGTCAGAACACGCACACAGGTCAGTTTAGAGTTGTTGCAAAGTTTACCTCATGACTTTAGGCAGAGGCAGGATAGCACTTCATTGACCACCAATATTTGAGCTAAGCTAATTAGTGTTGGGCGATCTCTGACCGTCTCTTCCTTGTTTCTGCACGCACAGGCAAAGGATGGTATCTGTCTTCTTGTCTGAAACTTGGAAGGAAGGCAAATGTCAAAAAGAAAGAAACGAGCCATTCAGAAGCGCATTGTTGTCTTTCCTCTAGAAAGCAGGAAACTGTTACAGTGAGTTGACCAAGGGTGCTTTGAGGAGACAAAATAGCAGCATGCGATTAACACGATGAAAAAACAATAACGCCTTAATCACGACCATTTATTCGATTGCGATTAATGCGTTAATGCTGATAGCCCTATTTGAACGCTTTGATGTTTACTTTGAGAGGTGATAATGACCAAAGTTTGAACACAACACCTTTATATGTCTACTAAATAACGCCCAGGATAATATGCAAATAAATGGCCTTGCTGCAACTCACTAATGAAAAGCTAATTTGCACACAACTTCACATGGAGCTTCAAAACACCTGAATACAACTTTCCACACTGAAAAAACAAAAATGCCCCTGTTGACTATGGAGTTATCCAACAAAACACAAGTTTTTTTATAAAGCCTTTTTTTTTTTAAGGCAAAGATAGTATCCTCATACAAAGACAACACATGACTGTGACTTTACACTGCATTGACATTAAGGGTGGGTTTCCCTGAATCATACGATGTATAACGCTAGTTTCTTAGTGAAAGAATAAGCTCAGGATGGGCAAAAATATGAAACTATTTCAATGTGTTTCTTTGTCTCTATATGTTTCAAATCAAATCAAATTCATTTATAAAGCACATTTAAAAAGAACAAAGTTGACCAAAGTGCTGTACAATAAAGCAACATAAAAAGAACAAAAGCAAAACATATAAACAGAGCAACAGCAAAACAAAAAATAGGCAGTAAGGACAGGAGAGAACAATAAGAGAGAAACTATTAAAAAAAACTTTAAGGAATTGAATTGAAAGCCTGAGAGAACAAGTGGGCCTGTAGTCTAGCCTTGAAACTGTCCACAGAGGGGGAACATTTAATTGTGAAGGGTAGGTTGTTCCAGAGCCTCGGGGTAGCTACAGCAAATGCCAGATCGCCCTTTCCCTTTAGCCTCGATCTGGGGACAGCCAGGAGCAGCTGGAAAAGTGGGGCAAGGAGCTCAGAAATGTATTGGGGGGCCAGGCTACGCAGAGCTTTAAAAACAAATAACAGTATCTTAAACTAAATCCTGTACTTGACTGGGAGCCCGTGCAGCGAGGCAAGTACTGGGGAGATGCTGTCCCTTTTCCTGGTATTGGTTAGCAGCCGAGCAGCGGCATTCTGTACTAGCAGCAGACGAGACGGGGCTGACTTACTAATGCCTAAGTAAAGAAAGTTGCAGTAATCGAGACGAGAGTAAATTAATGCATTGGTAACAATCTTTAAATCGTTTAGTGAGAGAAAAGATTTGATTTTTGCTATATTCCTTAGGTGGTAGTAAGAACCATTTAACTACAGCAGAAATTTGTTTGTCAAATCTTAAGTCAGAGTCAAAAATGTTACCAAGATTTTTGGCCTGGGAATGAAGGTGAGAAGTGGACCTTTATACTTTCAGTAGAGGTGGAAGGACCAAACAAGACTACTTCAGTCTTACTGTCATTTAACTGGAGAAAGTTATTGGTCATCCAGAGCTTAATGCCTTTGAGACAATCAAGAAGAGACTGAACCAAGTTGCTACCGCTATCTGTAGGTTGCAGTGGGAGATATAGCTGGGTATTATCAGCATAACAAAGGTAAGAGATGTTGTATTTGTGGAATATGGACCCTAAGGCAGCATGTATAAGGTGAAAAGGACAGGCCCAAGGATGGAGCCCTGAGGGACTCCACAAGTGATGGGAGCTAATGCAGAGAATTGGCCTCCAAACTTGAAGGAAAGGGATCTGTTTGTTAGGTAGGAGGTGAACCGCCCTGTATGCCAACCTGGTGCTCTAGACAGTGGAGGAGAAGTGTGGTCAGCGGTATCAAAAGTGGCACTGAGGTCTAAAAGTATTAATGATGCACATTTACCAGAGTCAAGAGACAGCAGTAAGTCATTGGAAACTTTCAGTAAAGCTGACTCAGTGCTGTGACATGGTCTGATGCCCGATTGAAATTTATCTAGAATATTATTATTTCTTAAGTAGACAATGAGTTGAGTATTTGCAATTTTTTTTCCAGAACTTAAGATACCTTTCTATCTAAAGTTCTGTAAGTTAGAGATAGGATGAAAGTTATTTAAAACTGTTGGATCAAGGTTTGATTTTTTGAGGATGGAATGAACCACTGCATGTTTGAAGCAGGAGGGGACAGTGCCACTCGACAGGCTACTATTTAGAATTTGCGAGATAGTAGGACCTACAGTGTCAAAAACTTCCTTCAACAGTTTAGCAGGAACTATGTCTATTAGAGAAGAAGTTGGCTTAGTGTGTAAGACTATATCTTTGATGTGAGCAGTGGACACCGGCTCAAACCTGGATAGAACAGCAAAGCAAGGAGCGAGGACAGAGGGGTCGATATCGGTGGGTGTTATGGCAGAGCGGATAGTATCAATTTTGTCTAAGAAGAACTTTAAAAAATCGTCGCAAGTGACTGAAGTAGGCAGAGGGCAGACAGTAGCATCAGGGTTGAAAACTATATTTATTGTGTGGGAGAGTACTCTAAGAGAGTGGGAATTTCTTGAAATAATATCTGAGAAGTATTTTTCCATTGCTGCCTTGACAGCTTGTTGATAATTAATAAGACAGCTTCTGAATATATCATATGAGACCTGTAGCATGTCTTTTTTACATTCTCTCTCTGTTCTCCTGCATAATTGCCTAAGAGACTGTGTGGTACTGTTAAACCAAGGTTGAGTTTTGGGTTTGTATTTTCTGATTTTGAGAGGGGCAACATTGTCCAGAATAGTTTGACAGGTTGAACTGAAACAAGCGAGTAACTCCTCTGTGCTCAGGGCAGAGAGACGGACCTCAGGGTCATGACTAAGGGAGGAAGCTATGTAAGCATCCATGAAGTTACTAGCTGTAGAATGTTTTAGTAAGTGGGAGTATGAAGCAGGTAATTGAGGTTTGGGTGCAGTATGAAAAGTGGTGGAAAATCTGATGCACAGATGATCTGAGATCCCCAAATCATCTATAACCAGGGAGGGAACAGTCAGACCATGTGTAAAAGCTAAATCTAGTGTATGACCACAATGATGAGTAGGGCCCGAGACAAGCTGTGCAAAGTTAAAAGAATCCATAATACGCAGAAATTCAGCAGTGTAGGAGTTTGCAGAGAGGTCGACATGAAAATTAAAGTCACCAACGATTAAAATCTTGTCATTGTTTACAATTGAGGGTAAGAACTCAGAAAATTCAGTAAGAAAAGTAGCTTCAAGCCTAGGGGGTTGGTAAACAAACACAAGACAGAGGCAGAACCACCAATTTTAAACATCAGAACCTCAAAGCTGGAATAATATTTTGTTATCACATGTACATGAGGTTGTTTTTATATACAGATATGAAGCTGCATTGTGGACATTGAAACCTGTTGGTGACAATACACTGAATGGGGAGAATGAGGGCGGTAGTGATTGCTGTGGCCAGTAGAGGGAGCTCTCACAGAGAACACTGCTCTGAGGTGATA
>JAPQLA010231103.1:0-14981 GCA_029822935.1 Naso vlamingii
CTCTCTCTCTCTCTCTCTCTCTCTCTCTCTCTCTCTCTCTCTCTCTCTCTCTCTCTCTCTCTCTCACACTCACACACTCACACACTCACACACACACACAGGTGGTGAAGGATGATTCTATTCATGTCCTCCATCAGAATCAGATCACAGGCTGGATGTGAATGGACTCCTCTGATTGTACGCTGTTACTTTGCCATGTGGCAAGGAGCAGATCCCTGCCTGGTTGCCCGCTGAGCCATGGCGGTTGTCCAAACGCCTCCATGATGACACTCTGAGCTCAATGGGCCACGAAATTCAAGTCACCTCGCAGCAGTAATGCCATGTAACATTCAGCAAGGCTACCTGCTGGCACTGGAGATTACCAAGGCATTGTCTTCTCTATATTAATGCTAAACTTCAAAGAATATCTCGTTACTAAAACACACGAACACACATATTCAAAGCCACGAAGAAGCTCCAAGTTTTTGCTGTCTCAACTTCAAGGGACTCATAAACTAAGATCCCAAACACAGAGCACTGAAGTACTTGTGCATTCTAACATATTGCACCTTTTTTGGAATACGTTTTGAGGGTGATCTACTATGATGAATTGCGCGACTGACAACAGGTGCAAACACACGAGAGGGGGCGGGATTTAAATGAGGGTTTTGCGTGTTCAGAGAATGACCAGAGCAAATGTAAAATGAAATTGAGATTCCAACTGTGAAAAAGGTAGTCATAGGAAGACAAATACGGAGCGATGGATTTTAACTTCAATGCAAATTATACTGCATGGTCAAAAATGTATTAATCCATTTTCTGCAAAGGAGCTGCGGTTTTAGTCCAAGCTTCTTCCACGTCTTTAAGTCCGTCTGTTTGTTTCCACAGTCTCATTGTTTCGATCACTTCTCCTATAAGAAGATCAGATGGTAATTTAATAAATTTGCCTTCAGAGTCATCCATTGTGATTATGACACTCTGGTCAAATATCCACATCACTGTGAAACTTAGTAATTTACACACCATGTATAACCTCACATGAACATGACCCTAAGATACTTAAACTTCTTTGCTTGATGCAGAAAATCATCCAAAATCACCAAAAGTGATCAGGAATTTTTTAGCCAAGCACCATGTCCTCAGATTTAAAGACTTTGACTCTCATCCTAGCTGCTTCTCACTCAGGGTCGTAGTCTGATGAAGCCATCAGAACTCAACCTGCTGAACAAGGAAGGGATGCAACCCAGTGATCACAGAGACAATCTTAAACATTCTGTCCATGAAAGTCACAGATTCGGTGACCTTCCAGTTATCACAGATGTAGACTATGCCCTTTTCCCCTGGTCATTGTACAATATTTTAAAAAATGTATAACAAATTCATTGAATATTGTCTTCAAATTTCCCTAAATATGCTGATAATGAAGTGTTGCCTAGTAACATTTTCTCTTTGTCTTAGAAAAAGACGAGAGCTTCTGGCTGTGAGACACTACACTGGAACTGGAGAAGGTTCCAGATTTGTGGGCATTTCGAAAAGTGGAGACGGCCTCTTTTACACAAACGTTACAGTAAGAACATTTCTAAGTCACGTCAGATTCGCCTGCTCGCTGCATGGGACCAAATGTTGGCCTGAAACTCGTCATCATCAGTCCTGGAGAAACTCGTTACTGTAATAACACTGGCCGCTGTCTTCCTGGGCATGAGTGATAATGGAATGAGCCAAAGCACCAAAGTAGTCCCATTATGATTATAAGAGTCTAATTATAAATCATCAGTGTAGGAAGAGAAGGATGTTACAGCAAATACAGATGTTTCTACAGGGCTAGCACTTAAAGGTGTCTTTCCATTGCAGATTGGTAGTTGTAGCAAGAACGCAGTCCTCCAGCCTCAAAATCCTCATTGTGATGTTCTCTGTTCTGTCACCAGGAGTCGCCAAGACTTGCAGCTTCTGGCTCTAATTTGGTAATTTGCTATAGCGTAATGGTATTTTCATGCAGCGCAAACGCCTACACCAAATTGCTATTTTCATGGACTGACATGAACCCTGCTGTGCCGAGCTGGGTGGAGCAGTGCAACAAAGGATCTGTCAGCAGACAAACGTGCAATATTAGTGTCATTTCTGAGTTGAACTTGCGCCTCCGCCAGTTCAAACAAGGTCTAAAGAGCAGCGCAGCCGGCTGAGCACTATTTTCATGGATTTAGTGAGAAACAGCGCACATGAACAGTCCTATCCAAAATCCCACAGGCAGCTTTGATGAATGTGCTCCGTGTTTCATCCCACTTACATACAAAATCAGCAATTAATTTGAATGCAATCTTCTATTTAAGTAAGTCATAAAATATTAAACTGACTCTTGTCTGTGAGTTTTATGTGAGTCAGACAGTGGGCACGTCATGACGCAGCAGCTGCTCTCCATTAATTAAATGCAACAGACAAAAGTCAATATTCTTTTTCAGTTGCATTTAGTCAATTTGGTTATTTTTCCATCTTCATATAAACTTACAGAGAGCTCTTAAATAACAACAACCGAGAACAAAAATGTGTTGGGTTTTTTTTCCCACTGACAGCGGCACTCTTTGTTTCAACACTGGGTTTTTTGCTGCCGTGTTGTGGTTAAATGAGCAGCTTCTATAAACAACTGAGACTAAAAGATATGAAGCAATCCAGTAAAACAGTTTTGGATCATTTTTGATCCTAGGACAGCTTGTTGGTGGCTGATGAATAACCAGGTTGAAAGAGATTGAAAAACTTTTCTTTGTGTTTAATGCACAAATGTTAGCATTGCTGATGCTCATATTAGCTTTTCCTTTCTCTTCACCCTATATTCTCCTCTGTTAACAGAACTGAATGAATAAACGTAAAGGAGAACGTCAGACGTCCCTCTCCTCATCAACCTTCTGCAGCTTCTCCTGGGGAAACTGAGACCTTCCCAGTTAATTAAGTGGTAAATGGAAAGTTTTGCCCTTTGACTCCAAGAAAGCCAGACACTCTAAACTGTGCAAAAAAAAATAAATAAATAAAAGTTACAGCCTCCCCCACAGCAAGTTGTAGTTGAATACAAGCATTAAGTCACAGCAGTGCTCAGCCAGAGGCTCATGAGTATCACTACACCTGCCCAGCGCCTCTCACTCCGGACAACCTTGGACGGCTGGCTGGCAGCAACTCCATGTCGTTTTGCTTGGGCTGCGTGTGGCTGAACCCCATCACTTCAAAACTGACCATCAGAAGGTCACTGGACCTCAGAGGTCGTTTCTAGGAGAGTTCCCTGTTTTCCCTTTTCCAGACGAGATGCAGATGCGAGATGAGCGTTCATAAATTGCTCCAAAGCCTTACAGAGCTCTGATGGTTAACGCTATGCAATCCCAGCATGCATCAGTCGAAATCAAAACATATTGGCAGGAAAGTGTGCTTTTCAAATTGCTGCCAGGCATACCACTGCCAGCAGCTAACTTGTCTCTTCGCCTGCTGTATTTATAGAAAGTGAACTTGGTGGATAGCTGTTATGCATCGGGATGCCACAATTGTTCGGGACAAAGAAAGTATTTTAGATCCTGAAAGACGACAGAAATTAATTACAGCCATAAAACATGCTAGAAGCAAGCAGAAGAAAACGGAGCGATGGAAACCCTCACGCAACAGATCCCGCTCACGTAGTGATCACTTCATATCAGGTACAGAATCCAACGCTTCCTAACTTTAGTATATTGTTAATTTGACATGTTGTCAGTCTGATTTCTAACAGTTTTATTTTCATGAAGACATGTTGGATTCATGTTTTATGGCACTGATGTGTAGGCTCTCAGACTCTTTTTAAGTTGGACGAGGGAAAGTTGAACGGGTAATTGTAGATGTCTGGATTCTGCAGGTCTGGAACATTGCCCGTGTCCGCTGCCTTAGCATGTGTGAAAAGCTCCCCAGGGGCTTCGTCAAGGTCATTAATGTTTAATCTATCAAGTTTTGCAATATATTGTTCAACAATACATTGAGAGTTAAAGTGCGAAGTACACTCTGATGGCTTGAAATCAGCATCGGTGCCTTCATTTTCGCTCAGGCTTTTCCTGCCAACATGTCGGTGTAAACAAAACCAGTCAGGTGACACTCGGAGCTCTATAGTGGACATATCAAACCTTGTTACTTCAATTTTAAAATAAGGGGAAAAAATAAGATAAGAAAGAATAAAAATCCTGATGTGCTGTCACCAGGAAATGAAAAATATGGCACTAGTCTCTGTTTTTTATAGCACAAAACTGCGAACGGTGTATGTCGGCATTCTGCTTTTGGGCTCCTCTGCTGAACGTACAGCTAATTATTCTGGTATCTTTGTGGGCCGTCCTGACAAAAGTTCGCCCCCTCCCGTCTGACACCCACACAAGGAAACATTAAGCGTGTGTTTGCTCCTGTGTGTCTCTTGCTCATCCTATGTTCTTCTTCTCTCTGCCAGAGAGTTGGTCTACACCTGACAGTGGACAGGAAATTAAAATTGGGCCGAGGAAATGGATCGGATATTCCCTAGGCATGAAGCTCAGGAGATAAAGAGAAAGAGAGGCAAAGAGAGCTAACAACAGAGCAGAAGAGAGGGAGAGAAATATATTACGGAGCAGAAATTCACCCCACATCAGTCGTTGGCTCCATTCATAATAGAAAATCTGATTCTCATCCACTGTCTACCTGAGAAATAGGGCGGTAATGGTCTCTGTAATGATTGGCCATCTCATACATTAGTGTTGGCCAGTGGCCACAGAGCAGCCAGGTGATAAATGCAAGAAAATAAAACACATCACCAATACGACTTCATTTCTTTCAGTCCTATCTGTCCCCCTGCAGCTGTATCAGTTTGTGTTATGTACAGTCAGTGTGTTCGTGATGTGTCTGCTACTATAATGCACAACTAATACATACTAATACATATTCTCCACAACATACACCACAGAACATAAAATGAGAAAAAAATGTACATGCATGTTGTTTCCACATTTTACTGTAACAATGGACAAAAGATTTTTTAATTTCCATGATGGCAAAATTAATATATCTGTTCCACATCTCAGCAGCTCCTTACTTTAGGCTCTTGAGAGCTGGTCCACAAATGTGCAGGTATTCATTATTAATGGATTATTTTACCTTATTTAAAAAAATCTCTGTACACACCTGACAGCAAAATGGTTCCATTCAAACAAGCATGTTGAGCCAACAGGTGGCAAAAAGTCTACGACTTTGTGTAATGATACATGAAACACCACAACATGAGCATAATGAGATTATTATATTATAATGTTCCAATGCTGTAGAAACAGTATATTTTTAATTGTAATAAGTCAGTGTTACATCCACTTCTCTCTGAATCTAAATGGAGTGAATCAAATGTAAAGGTCAGCTGAATATCTGCCACCTCCATTTGGTCCTTTAAACCAGGTTCCATCAGTATTTACATTTAGGTCACTGAACTGTACCTGTCGCTCTGCTCCTGACGCACAGCAATTGATGGTTCTTCATTGTTTGCATGACCCACAAATTGTTCTACTGAAAAACTCAAGGCACCAAGGCTAGCTACAAGTACTAAAAATAAAAGTACATGTAAAAAGCAGTGAAGTTTGACTTTTTAAAAAATGTCTATTTTATTTAGACATTTCTGTAGCCTCTGGTCTACGTAAGGACAAAATATCTCATATGTAAAACAAAATACAAATAAAATGCTGAAATAAAAAGTGCTTTCAGAAAGCTTTCTAAACTTTCCAAACTCCTCTGGACCTGATTTAAACACAACAGGCAAAAGTTTAGCTCAAGCTGGATTTGCAACATCAGAACAACAAAATGATTTAAAATCAAACATAAAACATGACGACAGCAGCACCCAAAGGAGCAACACAGTCATTACCTGTACCGCAGCTTCTTGCAGTCTGTGATCCAACATTATTGGCGACTGAAACAAAACAAAAACAAAGTGTCATTGGCAAGTAGCTTACCAACTTTATTCTGGTTTTATTCAGTAACCAGCAACTAAGATGTTTGTTAGAAACGTAATGGAGTAAAAGTATCCATTTTCCTTTGGAAAATGTAGTAAAGTAAAAGTGAAAGTCAACACGAAGAGAAATAGTTAAGTACAGATATTCAAAAAAACAACGTTAAGTACAGTAACAAAGTATTTCCACTTCGTTACTGTACAGCACTGCAAGCTGTGTGTGTGTCGGACACAGTGTCATGCACCTGACCGTTTTAATCACACAATCTATTTCAAATGAAGAATAAAAACTTGCGGACTGCTATGTTTGCAGGAAAGCTGATTGCAACTGTGCCACAGATTCATTTAAAGTCATTTAACAGAACTAATCACGTACAGTAAACTACATTTAGACACCCAAATGACATACTTGGCCCATTAAAACTTGCTGCTAAAGGTAAATACTCCCCAAATTATAGTTACATGTATTCTAATATAGTCTAATATACTCCAAAATAAACTGATGAATTTGGTATTTCACCTCCAGTAGCCAATTTATAAAGAGTGAGCAAAGCAGTGTCACCTAATTTCATGTGCAGCGTCAAGCTAACAAAGTTGTGTAAGTGTATCCTCAGATTGATATATCAGATTATTGTCCTCTGTGCCGTAGAGCCGCACTGTTGTTCAATTAACGCACATCAGTGAGTTACGCTCTTCCCCGGGTGACATGTTGGTCATTATGAACACACACCGTGCGTCCTGCTGTCCCACAGCTAATGTGGATAATTCCAGACGGTCCCCAACCAATGCACTTCTGTAGATTATTATATTATATACTGCACAACATCACCAGAGAAAACCTTTAATATGAGACGGCTGTAAAAACACCAGCATCAAATGAACAGCACGCAGACAAACAAAACAACAAACGTGATGCATCCTGGCAGACGTGGGCTGCGCTGATCCTTTGAGCTCAGTGATTGAACGCCTACAAACGTCAGTCGACCTCAACACAACCTCAATCCACCGGGGGGGGGCGTTCAGCTCCGACCTGAAGCAGATAAACACATCGATATGAAGTTGGAGCTACAGACACCATTAATTCATTGCACTGTTTACGACACACACACACACACACACACAAACAGTCCAGTGTCTTCCAGTCACATCTTGAGAAGAAAGCTTTTCCCTTCAGTGGATTGTGGAAGATACTGAAGGCGTGGAGTAGTGGGCTTTGTTTCTCAGGGAGGACGTGTGTGTTTGAGCCTGGATTCTTGCTCGTACAAGTGGCACAGTCTTATTTGGCCCAAAGCTTGACTCTCTGTGCTGTGCTCAGACGTCAAGACTTCTTCTGTTCTTCTTGCACTTGCATTCACTTTCTCTCCATTTCAAATGTATTCTCTACCTACCTCTACCTTTGTCTCTTCCTGTTTTCGATCCCTTTCTTCATTTTATATTCTCTCTCTCTCCTGTCTGCGTCTCCTGCAATTTATTTTTTTCTCCCTGTGGGGCTGATCTTGCCAGCGAGACTCCTGCTTTCATCCAGGCCGTCTGGAGGCTCTCCTGCCGAGCTCAAAGCCTGACTAGGAGCTCTCTCCTGGGTTCAGCAGTGACAGACAATGCCTGTGGACGTGCCACTGTGCAGTGAGAGAGATGTCGAGCTCAGTGGGGTCGACGCACCTCTTAAATGTTCATCTACAGTCACATATGTTGAAAACTCCAGTGCTACAGAGATATACTAAAATTAAAAAGTGTGCACGGTACTTCACAGTGTGATGCTTTGACAGGCAGAATGACATCAATGTAATGAGGCTTTTGAACCAACAGAAAATTCTGCAGTATGAGGGAAAAACTGAGAGTTAAAACTCATTCAATCATGTTATATTAAATCGATCCATTATCTTAACATTCCCAGACAGTTGAATGGTGGTCACACTTCCCCCTTTCTAGTACCAACATCAGGCTCCCTATGGTTACATGCTGTGGCCCCTCCTCTTCACCCGTGACTTTGACCTCCAACATGGAGAGAACTCCTTTGTTAAGTTTGCAAACAGCCCCAACATTATCAGCCGCACTTTCTAACAAAGATGAGAGGTATATTGGAGGGAAATTGGCAATCTTGTCAGTGGTGCACAGAGAACAACCTACTGCTCAATGGCGGCAAAACCAATGAGCTGACTGTTAAATTTAGAAAAAGGAGGTGAAGACACACACACTGGTCTGCATCAGTCAGCTAAGGTGAAACAGGTAAATGATTTCAGGTTCTTTAAAGTCAACATCACAGAGAACCTGCAGTGGACATCATTCAGCTCCAATTTCTTAGAAAACTTAAGGAAGACAAGTTCATGTGTGAAGTTCTTGTAAACTTTTACAGCAGAGCAACAGAAAACACTCAGACTGAAAACATCATAGACTGGCATGTGTGCATGGCGCAACAGGTGATACAACCACTCCGAACTAGGGCTGAGTTTCAGCAAGGACTTCACCGTACGATATGCATCACGATGCATGGGTCACGATACAATATAGATACCATGAAAATAAATATTGTGATATATTGCTGTATCAATTTTTTTAGCACAGCCCTGCTCAGTGCATCATTGGTTCTTATTGACCAAGTGTCAGTGATATTGACAAACAACCTGTTTACCTTGCTGTGTCTGATGACGGATTTCATTCAAAAACATCAATGTCATAAAATGCAACTTGGTAAAAAGTCAAGTAATTTCTGGTCATTACTCTTTCTCCTCTCGGGACCATGAAGGTCTGTAAAAATGTACTGCAATCCAGAAAAACAGTTGCTGAGAAACTTGAGTCTCGACCAAAGTGGTTGGGATTCACTCGACCATGTCTGACAGTTCAAGCCTGCCCGACCCAGAGTGCATCTAGTGGAGCCCAACTGTAACGACTGTAAACACAGGAACGTCTCTCGTGCTGAGCGGTGTTGGCCTGATGGTTAGAGAGGCGATGTTCTGTTGGAGGGTCACCAGTTCAAACCCTCTGACCAGCAGGAGTAGAGTTACAATCTCTCACTACCTCATATGTGCAAGATAAAAATAAAAATAAAAATTCACTTGCCACTCAGATCTTTCAGACAATCAAAACCAAATTAAGCGTGCTCACTAAAAATTCCCTCTGTCATGTTTCATGGACTGTCAGTTGAGATATCAGCTGTGCTCATCAGCTGTTCACATTGTCCAGTAGAACAGCAACACATCTGTATCGTTGGCCTGTCATTTTGTTGCTGTCTTTTTCAAATGAGATTCTCTCTCTACCTCTAGTTTATTATACTCATGTTACTCTCTCCATTTTATCATTGCATCTCCATGCCTGTAAATGATTAATGTTGAATAACTTTGTAATTTCAATCATCTGGTTTTTTTAAACGGTGAGTCCGTAACATCTGTCCAGGGACTTCAGATGAAAAGTAGTCTCTTGGCTAACTCAGGCGCATTCATAATGTTTATTAATGTGCATTGTCTCTGTTAAATAAACCAATAAAATGAATTAATTAATGATGGTAGTCATTGATTGGCTCAGACATAATAAAAAGCACATAAAAAGCTGATGAATTTTGTGTTTGAGTAGCTAAATAAAGCTAAATAAAGTATTCTCATTTTAAGCTATAAAATTGGTATCAGCCTTTGAACTTTTACCACAAGTCATATTAGAGAGGCTGCTTGCAGCGGTGGTGCCATGATGCAAAGGCTGAATACCTGGATAGACTGCCCTCATCTATCATAGGTGCTGCTCACAGTGACAAACTGCCAGAAAGCAGAAAGCGGTTTGCTTCACCTCACAGGGCCACAGAATTAGAACAACCCGCATCAGCTTTCCTGTTCAAAGTCTCCACTGCAACATTCTGAAGAACAGTGTCAAGGTTGTGTGTGTGTGTGTGTTTAAATTTTGTTCATTACAAGACTAAACAAAAGACCACATATTTTTTTGCACATATGACATATTGGCGATAAGTGCATACTGACACATCAAGCACAGGAACGTAAGCATGAAATTGGTTGTGTTTCTCACAACCTGTTGAAGTAAGTGTGATGTTTACAGATCTTTTAGCTGCCATGCTCAGTCTGTGATGGATGCATATTATTATTCTTTGATGACTACGACCCGTAAAGTGAATTCTGCATGTCAGACCACGTGCTGTCGTGTGTCTGAATGCAAGGTAAGCATGAGCAACAAAACCTGGTTTGACTGGTGTCAGCGTTTGGGGAACCACACTAATCAGTAAAAATTGAGAAACTCTATTTTTACACCCTTGTTATGATCTGCATGTCACAGGTTAAATATTACATCATACTCACCTGATGATGTCACCAGATGAATGTTCTTCTGGTCTGACAAAATGCTAAACTGACAGACAGGAAGCAGAATCTGAGCCTCGAACTGTTGTGAGACTGCAGCCAGAGATTTTCTTTGCTCACACTTTGCCTTCTGATATTTTTAATGAGGGCACTGAGGGAAATTTGGCTCGTCAGTTCATTACACCTTTTTTATCGAATGTTTGCTTTGTTACGAACGCTCCTCTCCCCGCTCCACTGGGATTAGATTTCTAAGCTAATGAGCCCAAAACAAGCGACTTTGAAAAGAACAGACAGAAATGCAGCTTGCCTGCAGCGGTCTCTCCCCTCCACACACACACACTCTCACACACTCACAGTCTTTTTTTGTTAATGCTATTAAAGAAATGTGTGACATCCTTCTCTCGGTATCTCACACTGGCAAACACTATCAAGCAACAATCTTTTTCATTGAGCTCTCAAACGTAGCAGACAGCAGCAGCAGATCTGCTTTATTTCAGGAGGTTGCAGGAGGTCAGGTGGAGTTTGTCTCTATTCATGTGACTGATGCAACACCCTGCTCAGTTTTATCTCACATACATTATCCATAGATACAAACGCTGAGGATTTGATACTGCCTGGGATTATTTTGTTGTTTTTGCCCTGAGATATTTTTTCACAAGAAGACACGCCTGGTGTCTGTACTTATGAATTGATGCCTCAGTCACTGCCAGCTGCACAGCAAGCAGAGCAGGAGTGTGCGAGCGTAAGCACATCGATGCATTTCACTGCACCCTGCACAGTGAACCTACAGCACAAAGAACTGTGGAGAGAGGAAGAGGAACCAGCAGACTGAGTGCAGCACCATAAAAAGAAAAAGTAAAACATAAAACTGTAGAATGTCAGCTTTGCATCGGGGTCCAGCATCACCCTGTCAAGGTTCTTTCCGCAATAATGACCCGTTCAATCAACATTATCCCTTACTTAGTGACAGCATCAGTTGCAGCAGGTTGATTTGACAGCAGCTAGGTGAGTTTAAGAAATAAATGCAATTCGTAAAATCCTAAAATTTAGGCACATTGTAGCAATAATGTAGGTGTCTGCTGCTCTTTATAGAGACAGAAAAAAAACGTGTTAATGAAATATTGTTCATATCAGTGCTGCTGTTTATACACACAGATTATTTGTATTCTGGTTATATTCCTTATTAAATTACTATAAAATAGAATTATGGCTGTTAGGTTGTTGTTCTTTTGTGGTGTGTGTGTGTGTGTGTGTGTCTACATGTCTTAAATGAATGTTATATGCCACTTCCAGAGTCAGTGGGAGTGGCCAGTCGTTGGCACTGTTATTTTGGGGGTCATGGGATAAAACGTTTGGGAACCCCTGAAGTTCCTCAAAAAAAGCAATACAATAAAATAAAATAAATAAAAGCCAAACAAAACCAGTTTGACGTATGTGACTGTCGTGACTATGAGACCCCCTCTCTGAGGAACTTGACTTGTCATTTTTTTGTAGTTTTGCATTTCTGCCTCTTCATATAGCCTGCTGTTAACATTTGAAATTGTCAAAACATCCACAACAATGACATGAAAGTTTCCTTTCAAGTATTCACAGGGTTTCCTCTCTGTATTCATCCCTCCAGCGATTTTTCCTCTCCCTCTCTTTCCTTTCTAGTAAATCTCTCTCTGCCACACATGCTGACTTTAAATTACTCTTCCCTCTGCCAATTCACACCGCAGAAAGACCAATCGACATGTCAGCCTGCGTATCCTGAAGTTAAGAAATGACTCAACTGGCCTCTCCTCATTTCTAAGCCTTTTATTCTTTCTTGCTCAATCTCCATTTTCCTTACCTGGTCCCTCCTCTTCTCCTTTCTCTCAGGTGTTCCTTCTCCCCACCCTCCATCAGTCCCTCTCGTTCTTAATTACCAGTTCTCTCAGCAGTCAGTGATGAATCCCCACCCGACCTTCGCAATCATCACAACGTGGGGGAAGGAAGTTGGAGGGAGCTGTGGCACAACTATGAATCACTGATTTTGTGATTTGAACCAGGAGCAGAAGAAGCAACAAATTTCACTCACTTTAAAAGGTTTTGCGTTACTGAAGGTCAACTTCCATCTCTTGAAAATGTATCAGTGGTAACTAGCTTACGTTTTTCAAAGAGAAAAGTTGTTGCCATGTTTTCTCCTTTGTGAGGCATTTGAGGAACTACATAATATTCAGGTGTCCACCATTGCCTGTATTCTCTGCCTGCCTCATCAGACTTTACCATCCTGCTCTCGTCCAAAGTATATTACTATATCTGCACTCACCTGTCAGGCCAGGACCATTATTGCTTTATGCAAATATTTTATTGGCTCTCTCAATAAAAGTTTATCATTGACATAAATGGATTCTAATTAGAAATTAGAAATCAGTAATGCCAGTAACACCAAAAAATACCTAAATTATATGAATTTGTTTCTGTTTCTGATTTTTTAAGGGAGAACACTGGACAAGTGCTGACAAAGCAAATATAAATGCTGTAACAGACAAAAAGGTGCAATTTAACTCCAGTTGGACTTTATTTTTGTCTTGAAAATGTAAGTATGTTTTAATCAAATGATGAAACAAGTCTGTTAAGCCACTGAGACATAGAGTTTGTCATTTATATTTGTTTTTTATTTAGAAGACATTAAATGATTTAAGTTTTTGTTAATGATTTTTTCCCCTGAAAAAATGTTGAAAAAAAATCTCAATCCAAGACTCACAGACATTTTTTTTAAAGTGTATAAAGCAGTTTGTTGCTTTAAATGTTTCTCTGAGGGCTGGAGACATCATGGTGACTCTATCATGTATTACATGCCTCTCTGTCAGCTGTGACAGCTTCACAGAGTCCTTTAGACAAACTAAAAATACTGTTAATAAACTACAAGCACAGCTGGAGGAGATACTTTAATATTTGAGGGTAGCGACAGTTTCCCCGTTACATTATTGTGATGCACATCTGCAGCTCTGCTCCTCACAGAGGACTCAGTGGGACTGTGAGACTGTTCTGGCATTGCAACAAAAAAAATCCTTCTTTTGGAAAGTGTTTCTAGGCGTGGACGTGATTTCATGTTCTGCTGGAGGTAATTGACTTGTCTTGTTAATCATCGTGTTTCTCAGCCCTGCCAGCAGACAGACAGCTGCTTTCTCAGCAGGTTGATAACCGGCCTGTTTAGGCTGCATGTTGACGCCTCCAGTCGTCCCCGATGAGGACGACACAGCAGCCAGATGATCGTCTCGCCTACAAACCCAGACTCTGCGTTGCATAATGTTTTGTTGTGCAATCATTAGCAATGATGGGGAGTGTTTGTCTCACTGCACCAAAGTGTACTCTGTGAATATGTTCTCAAGGGAAATCTCGGTTAATCCGCACACAGACAGACTTGTTAATATAACAGTAGTTTGTTTTACAGCCAGTTCTGTTCAGGGGCTGTTTCTTGGTGAGGAGTAACATCTTAAAGTCGAGTCATCACTTTGAATCAATGAGCGCGGCTGCTAATTGCCAACAAATAGTGAGAATAAACTACAGTGTTAATCAAAGAGCTTCAAGTGTGAGAACTTTGGACAGAGTGGGGGTTGTTTTTGTTTTTTTTCTTTCAGCCTAATGCTAAGCTAAGATCATAAGTGTGTTTTCCAAATGTTAAACTATTCCATTAGTAAGTCAAACTTGTCCTGATATGTAGTTCAACACAAGAAGGAACTCTGCAAGACAAGGACAGGACCATTGTGACTAATGCGTGGCAGAGGGTCTGCAAGGAAGCTGCATTCACAGTCTGCATGAGGAGGAACTTCTCCTGCCTTTCCACTGCTTTTGTGACTGGAACACAGAAACAGAAGGAGAAGCAGCAACACTGGTGAAGCTTTCTGATATTCATATATGCATTTTTTACCAGAGTATAACAATTTTTTACAACCATATCATTTAATTAATCTGTAAAATAAATATCAGACCCCCTAATTTCTAAGTTTCCCTCATAACCACACAGCATCACAGCTTATGTACACACAAAACTGTTGGTCTGTGATAAATCAAGTAAGAGCTGCAGGCAGACAGACAGGCAGTGAGACAGAGGGGTGCGTCCGAAGCCTAAGCCTCCTCAATCTCAGCTCTGTGGGCAGAGAAGTATTTAGGAGAGTAGAGGAAGAACAGCTGAGAACCAACGTGCTGACACACTGGAAAGATGATGGCAACAAGGCAGCCCTGAGTGCTCAAACTGACAGCAATGATATGTCATAAGGTGGCATGTTGTCATGTGGACGATGTGTTCTGCAGCGGTAGCTGGTCAATAGAGGGTGCTAGAGCATCTCACAACATGAAGAAGAATCGTGTATGCCTAAAAAAGACTTTTACAATTACTTGAAATATATGCAATAGGCCTATCAAACAATGTTTTAAATTGTGACTAATTTGTTTATCGCATGTTTAAAATTCTATTATTTAGCATTTTACAACAGTGTTTAAGTCCATATTAACAATGTAAAACAATTCTTACAGGTGTAACTTGACCGGAAACTTGTCGACCAGAGTAGTAGTAGCAGTAACAAGGAAGAGACGGGCAGAACTCGCCCACCTCTAGTCACAACAAGCACACAGAACCTTTTAGAGTTGTTGGAAAGTTTATCTAATGACTTTAGGTGGAGGCAGGCTAATACTTCCCATTGACTGCCAGTGTTTGAGCTAAGCTAATTAGCGGTGGGCGAGTTCTGCCCGTCTCTTCCTTGTTACTGCACGCACAGTTGAAA
>JAPQLA010231153.1:0-14977 GCA_029822935.1 Naso vlamingii
TATGGGAGAAAATCTGTGAAAAAGTAAATGCTGTTGGTAAAACGATGCGAACAGTGGATGAAGTGAAAAGAAGATATCAAGACATCAGAAGAAGAACAAAAGAGAAAACTGGCGTATAATAAAGTGTCTGCAAATAAAACAGGTGGGGGCACAGTGAATGAGATGCCCCTGACCAGCAATGAGGAGCAGGTGCAGTTGACGTTCTGCAAAGAGCAAGTCACTGGAATTGCCGTGTATGACACACTGGACCTAATAGCAGAACAAGGTAGGCGCACAGTAACACACTTTTTTTCTGAAAAGATATTGATTTACTAAATGAAAAATGAATGTACCTCCTGTGGTAACATTTTGCTGTCTTTCAAGTCAAATCCCCAACAAAAAATGTTTCTTTTTTATATGTAGAATCTTCATCAGAAGTTCAGCCACCCCCCTCAAATCCCCCCAAAGCAGCCACCCCTGCAGAGCCTCAAAAGGGCCCAGAGGACATTGATCTGGAGTTGCTGCGGGAATAAAAGAAACATTCTGCAGCCCTTCAGACAATTGCATGGGAGATGCGAGCAGCATCATCGTTGGCACGGGTGGCCAGGCGTGACACTCAGGCCATTGCCAGGCACTGCAGACAGATTATCAGCGCAGTATCTGCCCTGACGATGGCTGTCAATTCTGTGGCAAGAGGACTACAGGAAGGGGTACAGGCAATGACTGCCCTCCATCCAGGTGTAGAAGCTGGTCGGCCAAGTCCTACAGCGACAGCTAGGCAGCCGGAGACCGGAGAGGGAGGAGAGGTGCACACAACGGGCAAGTTCCACCTGTGCAAAAGGAAATTGTCATGTTTAAGTTTTCTTACATTGGCTGTGAATATTTATTTTGTGTAAAATAGGCTATGATAAAGAGCTGTTTTTTGTTTTTTTTGCCACATAAATGTTAGAGCTATAGTCTAATATATTTTGTGACTGAAGCAATGTGTCTTTGATCTGATTTTGTGGGGCTTAACATAATTGGACGTTAATGAGACTGAGCATTTCGTTTGACAATATGTTTGGAATTTAGAAAGTGATTTCAATCATCTTTTTCAATAAATGTTGATTTGCTTAACTTTGCAATGCTCTGCAGTTTATTGGGTCACACTAGCCAGGGGAAACAGTCTTGCACTCGTGTTCTAATTTACAACATATGTTTAATCAAGGTGTTTTTCTGCATTACATATTATTGAATGAAAATAGAAAAATAAATGCATACCCCAAACAGCTCACAGGAAGTGACTTCGAATGAGACTGCTGCGTGTCTGCATCCCTGCATTGGGTTGTAGCTCCATACAGGGGGCGGGTCGGCGTTCTCTCCCGGCATGGCTTCATGTTCCAGCCCATGTTGCTTGGCGATGTTATGTAGCATGCAGCAGGTCACTACAATCTGGGCCACTTTTTCTGGCCTGTACAGCAGTGCTCCTCCAGTGCGATCCAAACAACAGAACCTGCTCTTCAGGATTCCGAAAGTGCGCTCCACAATATTCCATGTGCGGATATGGGCCTCGTTGTACCTGTTCTCTCTGGCAGTGGTCAGGTTGAGAACAGGTGTCAGGAGGAAGGGGTGTAGGGGGTATGCACTATCACCTTAAAAAAACATATGAATCAATATGAAACGTGTTCTTGTTTTTAATGTAATTAATCCTTTTACAAAGGATTTTACGAATTGACTCACCTACAAGCCAGCCATCTCCAAACTTGCCATCTCACAACTTGGAAAACAGAACACTGTTTCTCAGAATAAAAGAATCGTGTACTGACCCGGGATATTTTGCCACAACGTTGGTTATGATGCCTTTGGCATCACAAACGCACTGCACATTCAATGAATGCATGTGTTTGCGATTTCTGTACACATGCTCAGTGTCTGCGTGGGGCACAAGCTGCACATGGGTGCAGTCAATCGCTCCTATAACTCTCTGGAATCCAGCTACCGCAAAGAAGCCTTGTTTGGTCTCATTCAAGGAGTCCCGAGTGCATGGAAACCTAATAAACCTGGCCATCCGGCGCGACATGGCATTTTGGACCTCAGACAGCACATCTGAAAAACGGGATTGGGAGATCCCAGCTGTAATAGCTACCGTACGCTGGAATGACCCAGATGCAAAAAAAAATGTAAACTTGCGAGGATTTTTGTCATTGCAGGTATTGCGTGACTCCTTCTCGTGGCTGGCTCCAAATCCGCTCTGTGTTCCTCCAACAGCTCCAAAATGGCAAGGCTGGATAGGCGATATGTTTAAATGAGTGTTTCCTCATTCATTCCAAAAATGTTCACACGAGGGTGAAAAATGCGTTCTCTGCGTCTTCTTTCATCATTTCGATGTCTCCTTGTGACAATAACCGCAGCCATGTGTGCACAATTACGCATACAAACCGTTTGCACCTCCCTTTGAGACGTGTTAAATATAGACAGTTTCTATTAGCAAAATTGCTTTCAGGTTTGATAAATCACTTTGCGTGTGCTAAATTAATATATTTACATTTTACATTTTTGGAAAGGTCAATGGGGAAATGATGTTAGGTTCTCTTTTGGTACTAATCGGTCAGTAGGGATCATGATTTTAAAAGTCTGGAGGCTAAATATTGAAGCAGAAATAGATTATTTAGGTCAGTGGATTATTTTAGTCATTGAAATTAGCCACACTCAATTTATTCTTGTTAATAGCTATGCCACTAACAACAAATTGAGTAATTACCGTATTTTTCAGGAAATTAAAACAAACATGTCTCGACTGTTAATCAAATATTCTGCTAAGATTATTTGGGGAAGTGACTTTAATACAACTTTAAATGACAGTTTAGGTAGATGACCTCCCGAAGAAAAGAATACAGAATGTGTATTGAAAAACATTTGTTTAAGACAGGGCCTCTTAGACATTTGGAGACAAAAAAACCCAGATTTATGGAGCAATAAGGACAGGTGAAGCTATCTCATGGGACCTCTCAAAGATTTGACATTGGTCGAGGTGTTAGGCAAGGTTGCCCAATCACATTTTGATTTATGGTTGGTGTCTGAGGAAACTGCCAATAATGTAGATTCAGTTAGCATTAAACCATATGTTTTGACAGACCACAGGGTATCCTTATAAAAGTTAATGCTAATGAAAGTGGCTCTAGGAAAACCTCTCCAGGCTACTTAAAACTGAATAAGAACTTACTAGAGAATGAATAGCTTATAAAGGAAATTAGACAAAGTGGACACGATACAGATACTGTTGGGAATTAATGAAATTTGAAATTCGGAAAATAGCAATAAAAATTGATAAAATAATCTCTAAAATCATGCAGGAAAAAAGGAAAAAAATACTACAGAAATTATTAAACTGCAGCTAAAGAAAATCAAGGATTGTCTAATCAGGAATTAGTTCAGTTGGCAGCATTGCAAAATGAATTAGCGTATATGAAGAAAAAGCTAGAGGGGCATTTGTTATGTCAAGACGGAAATGGATTGAGGAAAGGGAAAAGAATTCCAAATACTTCTTTAATTTGGAAAAACAAGATAGATAGTCACCAACAGTTAGCAAATTGATAATTAATAACATTCCAACCGACAATCCATTAGAAATATCTGCATATATGGCGCATTACTGTCAAAACTTGTATTCCTCTTCTAACAGAGAATCAAATACAGATAAATTTTAAGTAATTTAAACAACATATCAAAAAAGTTGATGAGGAATGTAAAGAGATATGCGATAAGCTGAGTTTACCTGAAATCTAATTGTATAAAGAACTCTAAGAATAACAAATCACCAGGGATTGATGGGTTGATTGGTGAATTTTATGAAGTATTCAGTACAGAATTGTCTCCCCTTTTGCTGGCAGTGTGTCAAGAATCAATTGACACTGATGAACTCCCAACATCAGCGACACAAGGAATAATTACACTTATCCGAAAACCAAATAAAGATAAATTAGATTTAGATAATTGGAGACCAATTTGTTTATTGAATAATGATGCCAAATTATTCACACTAATTTTTGCAAAAAGACTTAAAACAGGGTTGCACAAGATAATTGATGAAGAACAATCTGGATTCAAGCAGGGGAGGCATATTAGTAACAATGTTAGATTAGTACTTATGTCGTGGCAGAAAGTGGTGGTTCAAAAAGGAATCAGATGGTTGAGACACAGGTATCAGATGGGGAATCTCTTTATTCACAGCGGCCCTGCTAACAGCGCAGATCAGTTAACAATTCTTCTCCCAAATTTTCCAGATTGTGACATGTTCTTTTATACCCTGAATGTTCGTGTGTTCAGTGTTTGTATGTCCATTTGTTTGGACAGTTTCTCTTAACATTTCGGCAAGATTAACTTCCAATGAGGGGAATATCTGGCCCCGCTTAACTTGGACTCCAACCAACTGTCTCTACGTACTATGTGTTTGTGTGATGTACTTTGTCTTTTCCCGGCATATGAGATGTTTACCTCCTCATGTTCTTGGCTAATACCTATCTTTCTTTGGCGCCAGTCCAGGTCACAGTGACCCAGCACTCACTTACTAGCGGCCAAACGGGGACGTAATGTTTGACCCTATTACTCTCCTACTCTCCTTGATTTAGTTGATTATAGTTATCTAATCCCTGATGATAATTTCATTTTGTTTATTGATTTTTACAAGGCGTTTGACACAGCGGAACGTAATTTTATTTTTCAAGTCATTGGCTTTTCTGGTTTGGGGGAATTTTTTCTAAAAGCAATGCAAACCTTATATGCTGGTAGTAACAGCTCAGTGAAGCCATCTCATGGGACCTCTCAACAATTTAACATTGGTCGAGGTGTTAGGCAAGGTTGCCCAATCTCTCCCTTTTTATTGTAACTGGTAACACAAGTGATGGCATCACACATTAAAATTAATATATTTTTTGGCATCTCAGTATTTGGGAAAGAATTAAAGCCAAGACAACTGGCTAATGACACTGTATTGTTTTTAAAAGATAAAAATGAGGTTAAAAAAGCAGTAGCATGTGTAAAAGAATTAATTGCAGCGTCTGGTTTAAAAATGAATATCAGTAAGTCTATACTGTTGTCACTAAAGGAATGTAATATGACAACTATTTGTGGGATTCCTGTTGAAGGTATGCTAACATACTTAGGGGTTATAATATGCAAAGACAAGCAGCAAAGGGGTGTTTTGAATTTTAACCCCATACTTGAAAAAATTAAGAAGAAATTCAGTCTCTGGTTGTTGAGAGACTTGTCCTTATACGGCCGTGTTTTGTTATCCTAAGCAGAGGGAATTTCCAGATCTGTGTATATTGCTGTGTCACTTGAGGTGTCACAGACTGTTATTAAGGAATTGGATAAGGTACTTTACAACTTCATTGGAGAAATAAGTCCCATTATATTTAAAAAGAAGTGCTTTGTAATAAAAAAGAATGTGGAGGTCTTGAAATCTTAGATTTCTGTACTCTTAATAATTCATTCAAGATTAAGTGGATTATTGAATATTTGAGAAACAAGGACAGTATCTGGAATTTCTTCCCCAATTTCCTGTTTGATCAAGTTGGTGGTATCAAGTTTATATTAAAATGTGACTTTTCTGTTGACAAAATACCTACTAAGTTGGCAAATTTTCATAAGCAAGCACTGACAACTTGGTTACTAGCGTACAGTCATAACTTTTCACCCCGTAGGTACCTCATATGGAACAAAAAGAACATCCCTTACAAAATCAGTCTTTTACTACACATGGTTTAAGAATGGAATTCTGACAGTTGGCCAATTACTGAATCATAATGGTTGTTTACTGTCTTATAAAGAATTTCTTGATAAATTTATAAAAACCTAAAAAGGAACTACTTTTCAAATTCAGTGATGCTTGCAGACCAAGGCACCTTCGCTGAGGTCCTGAGCGCATCATTTTTGTGCTCAAATGATGTTCAAGCTCACCCTCAAGTGTAATATTGCAATTATACAACTATTACCAATAAAATAAAATGTGTAATCAGAATGTATTAATGTTGAGGGGCAATTTTGCTCTCAAAATTAAAAGGTTTTTGCGAGTGTGCTTCCCGTTTCCATGAAAATACATGGGGTCTGACTAATAACTGGAGCACAATCAGTCACGTCAGTAGACTCCTATGTGTAATAGCGCTGTGTCACCGACACAGCTGATGGAGGAAGCCAAACATTTCAGTTACTCCAGACTATTAAAAAGCCCAAAGTCGCAAAAAAAAAAAAAAAAAGAAAAAAAAAATCCATGGAGATAATCACTTCCAAAATCCAAAGCAGGATTTAAATAACGAAATATTTGTTTCAGTCCATATTTTTAAAAACACTTTAACCGTGGTCACAACTAGTGTCTCTCCGACTTCGTACACAGGCTACCTTAAAATAAAGAACAAAAACTGTTCCATATTCAGTACTTTATTTACATAGTTAGCCTACATGTTAACCTATATAATTTAAGCATTGTGACAGTTTTTTTCCATAGAGAAGAACAAGTGAATAATGCATATGTGCGTCCACTGAAGTCAATTATTCTCCTGGCAGTACAGCAGCCTCTGTCACAGCATCTTCGTGGACCTGCAGCCAGGTGTGTGTGTGCTGTAGAACTAGTATTTCGGGGCTACTTATAGAAATTAAAATGCACACTGCCATGAAAATTACAGTTGTTGAAACAGCTATCCTTAAAGTCCATTTGGGACCTCTCATTTAGCAGGCGATATTGTAGTGCTGATCGAGGGGCTGACTTCTGAAGGTCTTATGTTTTCCTGGCCAGCGCACAGCAGGCTGCTCCACCGTTTTCTGTTACCCAGAAAAGGTGTCCAGTAGCTATGAGGAGAACTCCCGGACCATCAAAACTGAGACCACCAAATAAATCAGAGCTAACAACAAACCAATCCATTTTTTAAATCAGTATTTCAGCTGTTTCTTGCTCCAGCTCTGGCAGTTAGGCTAGAACATTGCCATGGATCACTGAAGTGTGGAGTAATATTTTTAGCGATGAGGCGTGCTGTCATGCTGATTTGAGCACATTCCATATGTCTTGTTGACCAATCAGATTGAGGCAATCTGATTGAGGCAAGAAGACATTTAGAATCATGCTTCACTGTCGAGCTCAAATGACGTTAAAGCACACCCTCTTGCGTAATACTGCTTAATGAATTAAAGAATAAGAATAAGAAATGGTAATATACATTTCAGGGTCCGTTTGCTCTAAGCTAATACAATAATGCACACCTTATTATATTATTTAACAAATTATCTGGGTATTTCTTTAATCTATGCATATTATTCAATTGATATCAAATCATATTGATCAATATTAAATCAGTAGCTTGGGCTGTGGTGATGAGGCCCAATGAGATATCTTTTCATGGGGGCTCAGAATTCCTGGCCACGCCCCTGTGAGCAAGTCAGGGAGGATGACTGTGTCAGCAAATCATTTGGTTAATTATAATCAAATCATCTGTTTCCAACCAACAATCAGTATGTTGTTGTTGTTTTTGAAAACATGATTTTAGAATCTCCTTAAGCTTAACCATGTGTTTATTTTTAGTACCATGAAGACAAATGTCTTGTAAAAATAAAGTACGTATTTGAATCCAAATCACTGTTTCCCTAAAACTTCCCAAGTCATTTCAGTACCTAAATCTAACCAAACCTTAGACGTGTAAGAACTTTCGCCACTTGGTGATATGTACCTAAATATGACTAATATCATAAAGAATATCCTGTTTTATTTATTTTATTTATTAATTGAGAGACTTTATCTTTTATTAAGTACACAGCTTTTGGCAAGCTGAGCATTTATCAAAATCTAGTTTTCCAACCTATTATTTCAGTAACACTAAATTTATATGGTGCATATTCCTAAATACTTAACAAAATTACCAATACTAATCAGAACTGGGCTAGGTCAGCCTTCCAGTGATAAATGGTCACAGAACACAGGGAGGTTGTGTTCCGGTGGATCAGGAGTAGCAAAAAAGTCATATACAAATGAACACCATGCCTCAACAATGACTGGGTGCTTGCTGTTAAAACAAACAAAAAATGAACAAAAATATCATGAAAACTAAGCATTATTTATGTATATATGTATATATTTATCATAGCATTTACAATATTTACTCAAAATCTGTTGCACCGCTGTTGCACCACAATGTTTCTGTAGTAGTCCAGAACCAATAAACCAAATCGGTGGCTCCTAGTGGACTTTGGTGTTTTTTGTTTGTTTATTTGTCTTGGCATTTTTTGCACCCAACCTAGGTTCTTCAGCAGGCTTGGAAGGATGAGGCAAGGGATATTCAGTTGGTTTCAGTCTGCAAACTCACAACTAGAAGCCAGTTTTAATTCTCGACAAAAGTGCTTAAAAACACATGTCCGATACTTGTTGAAAACTCATATGAACATAGCATGTGAGTCATGTAACATTTCTGAGGCAATTGTTATTCTGTGAAAACCAATGAGACATTGCCTGTGGTGTGACCATGGAGAATGTTATCAATAATATATTAAATAATTAACTATCTGATGCACTTACAAAACTAGTTGCTCTCAAACACTCAGATCTACCTGTGGTTTTTATCAGACAACCCGACAGCGGTCTGCTGAAAGGCATTTGGCTGAATGCAACCTTTCCTTTGTCTTTCTCATTTTGCTGCTTCAAAGTTAAAATCTTCTTTCAGAAACACATGTTCTTGTTCTTTCTCTCACATATTCTCCCTCCCTTTTCACTGTTCTCTACGAGATACATTGTGGGCAGCTGTGGATGCAGGTGTGGGAGTGAAGTTTAAGATGGCAATAGTTTTCTCTGCTGTCAGACGGCTCTGCCCTTTGCCTGCCTTCACACGCTTTACCCGCCACAAGTTGTGTTCCTTACTGCCAGATACAGGAACAAACATCTGCCTTATTTACTACTAATGTTGCCTTATAAGAAAAACAAACAAAAAAACAACATCAGCATATATATTGTAAATAGATCTGTCCTTCCTCTGTTTCCTAGGTAACTGAAACAAGGACTGGCCCTCTCGGCTGCAGTAACTACGACAGCTTGGATTCAGTTAGCTCTGTATTGGTGCACAGCCCGGAAAATAAAATCCATCTAAAGGGTAAGGTTGAATAACACACAACACACACACACACACACACACACACTCACACACACATTGTCTCACATATATTCATCTTAAATTCATGTACAATCACAGACACGGTCACGGCCAAGAAAAGGTCCACTGAATAAATACAATTTTCACACCCACACACCCTTGAACATACACACTTGCTGCCACCTCCAGTCACCAATCTGCCAAGCCTCTCACTACCTGTGTGTAGTAGTTGGCCAGGATGACCCTTTACTTAATGCTGCAGTAGTTCATATGTCTGTTCTGCCTGACCAGCTCTCAATCTCATAGGGAATCTGTTATCTTACCAGACTGTGTTTGGCCACAGTGACCCCAACCAAATCCCTCCAACTACAAATGGAACGCTCAGTACACAAGTAAAGCTGAAGCGATGATCCATGGACTATATTTTTATCCATGGGTTTCATAAAACTATTGTGCAGTTAACATCATATTAATTTGCTGGGGAATTCAGTGGAGCAAAAATGTCTCTTGCAAATTCAGCCATGCTGCAAAAAGAATTCCTGGTAATGTTCTCAGCTTAATAATCTTGTTAACTTTGCAACCAGTTGTGCAATTCAGTTTAATGTGCAATACAATGTTTGCAGCAAAGCTATAGCTATTGCATTTACTTTGTGTCAAACAAGCCAGTGTAAGAAAAAAAATTACTAATTCCTTTCTGCATCTCATGTATGAAGATGTATTCATACCTTGGAAGATTAATATTTTTGTAAGTCTTGCGTTTGGAGGTATAAAAGAGCCCATTATTGCTATTATAAGTCTAAGCAAATGATCACTAATAATCTGCCATTGAGTCAGACTGGAGGGACCAGAGCAGATTTGGGAAGCTAGGGTTTCGAACATTCATGGTTTCAAGTCAGACCTAACAAGGTTAATATGACTTGTTTATTTAAAAACCTGTGTTGCATTGCAAGGTATAAGAAGCTGACATACAACACAACCCACTTATAATGTTCCCTATTTTTCAGTCTCATCACATCCCACTTTGCTCTAATTAGGGCCCGAGCACCAAACGGTGCGAGGACCTATTATAATTCAAGGAATTATTACGCTAGCATATTCAACAGGCTTTTTGAGGCCTTTAACATACTTCAGAACTCACCAAACTTGGCGGAAAAATCAGTTGTGGTGAAAATTTACGTGTTTTATTGGTTTCGCAAGTGGCCGGGACCAAATGGCTCCGCAGCACCCCCTAGAAACGTTAAAAAATTAATGAAAAATCAGTGGTTTGACAGAGGAGGATGAAATTTGGTAGGCATGTAGAGCATGCCAAGACGATCAGATTTGTATGCTTGGACTTTTTCATCTGATCAACAGGAAGCCCGGTATTTCGCGTTGAAGTTTCCAAAAAAAGCGCATTTTTGGCGATTTCAGGCATCGGAATTTAACAAACTCCTCCTAGGGATTTTATCGTATCCTCATGAAATTCACTGTGTTTGCTCTTGACCCCTCTGGGATCAAAAGTTATTAAAATTGTCAGATTCTGAGTCACGGTGTGGGCGTGGCGGGGCCACCATTTTGAGCGTTTCACCAAGAAAAATCAATTGCTTATAACTCCACTGTACATTGTCCAATATGCGTGCAACTTTATGTGTATGATGAGAGGCCCGCCCTGAAGCCATTCATATGCTGAGATTCAGCCATACTCATAGCACCCCCTCCCGGTGACAGGAAATGTGAACTCATGTGAAACGAACTCCTCCTAAGGATTTTGTCGGATTCTCATGAAATTGGCTGTGTAAAGTCTTAAGCCCTTTGTAATCAAAAGTTATTAAAATCTTTCGAATTGGATGAACGGTGTGGGTGTGACGGGACCGCTATTTTGAGCGTCTCGCCGCAAAACGGGAAATGCTTATAATTTCAGTGTGCACTCTTCTGCATGCACCAAACTTTAAACATTTCACAAGGGTGCCAGCCTGAACGCATCTGTATGACGATTCTCACTCACAGACATAGCGCCCCCTACTGGGACCAGGAAGTAAGCCTCTTACTAAAGTTGGACTATCATTTTCACGTGGTTGTTGCGTTATACACGGTGCGTAGTGCGACGACCTGCTTTTTCCCCGACTGCGGGACTCCCCGACGGGCACGGGTGTGCGAGGGCCTGTTCAACGCTGCTTGCAGCTTTAATTTTTATATTGTTTTCTGTTTTTGTCATCACAGTTTTCAGAGGTCTCATGAAAATCATACAGATACTCCCAAGGATTGTTTTCCTGTGTTTACAGTAAGTGTTCACGGCCGGCTTTTGCTGTGTACTTTCCTTGTACTTTTCCTTTAGAAGAACCAGTGAAAGCACAACTTACTAATTCTGTCGCAACATTCTGTGGACAGTATCACTACAGATGTTATTAAATAGCAGATCCAACTTCTACTACTGGAATGACAATCACAACTTTAATGAAGATTTTTGGCTCAAAGAAGAGGCTTGTGGGCAAACTTTCTAATGGACCATAGGAACTAAAAGAGCTTAAAGAAAAGCGCAAAATACCATTATCCTCCTCAACCACCTGGCCTTGTCCTCTTCTTTAGGAGCATCATATAAGGAAAAAATCACTTATGCTGATCTGTATCCTATTTCAAAGAGGAGACAAAGAGGGGCCAAGCTTTCTCATTGCAAGGCTGTCCTTGAGACTGTACCTAGTTGAAAGTGTAATGTACATGACATTTCGTCCAGCAGCTGCTTCACAGTGGGTACCTCAGATGTCTCTATATCTGAAGTATGATATGCTCTTCTATTGTAAGGCCAAAGGCAATAGTGTTGTTAGAATGCAGTCAGTGTGCCCTGTGCTTCTGATATGAGTATTATCAGCATGGGATCCAGCTGCAGTGTGGCACAAAGTACAAAAATTGATTCGTTTCAGAGCAGAGCTCTATGTACTGTGCCTGTACTGTACTGTGATTAGACATTTTTTTCTAACATAGATGAATGCATTTAAGACTGAAGTCATCTTCTTCATATCTTCAGTTTTTATTATCCCAAGAACAAAGGACTACTCCCATGATAACTTGATGACCTCAATAAAAGGGCAACTGAAAGCTCCAGAAAACTTTCTGCAACTACTATCTGTGAGTAAGTAAGCAGCAAAATAAATTTGTGTTGTGCAGTGTCCATTTGTGCCTAGTAGGTACAAACCCACAGAAAATCAACACTTAACACATCTCTCAATTCTGTGTGAATACTATCATTTTAATTGTTTGGTTCAGTCTTGCAGGTCTCATGTGCGTTTTCACCAGCAGAGGGCAGCTGTTTTAACAATAATAAACCTACTGTTCACTACCACACAGCAGACGCATAATTAGCCTCATACTAACATTTTTAGTGTTTTTATCATAGATCACTCTTTTTTTTTCCAAATATATTTATTGCCGAAAACAGCAGCATATAACATAATGCAACAGAGCACAGCATCTGTGAAGAGGAGTCCTTATGCAGGGCTTGACATTAACTTTTTGAGCCACTTGTCCCATCAGACAAGCAAATTTTTCTTTCACTGGTCCGGGCACAGTATCACTTGTCTGGATAAAAATTGTTTATATTTAATAAATTGGCCCTTTAATGGCCTATTTTGATGATGGACCATTAATATCTATTGTAAAAAATGTTGAAAAATTACAATAAATCAAAAATAAAAAACTTAGTATAGTTTTCTTCTACTATTAATAGAACAGTCTTATGTCTGCCTTTGAACAGTGTCCACACTGATTTGTTTGCTTAGACTTTGCTGGACGATTTTTTTAATTTTATGTGGGAATGCATGGTGAAGTTCATGTGACATCACGGCTAAATGGCATGATTACGTGATTTTCTGTGTGAAGCCAAGCCATTAGAAGACACACAGAACCAGAGGAGAGTTAAAAGATCATCATACTTTTCACTTGACCTCAGTCGACCAAGGGAAAGTGGAATGACCTGATGTTTTAGATGAAACGTTTGAAAAAAGCGTCCAATCTCGCTGTGGTCTCCTCCCTGCATCTTACCGGGGAAGCGACACACCATTCTCAGGGAGCTTTCTAAGAGGATCTGCTGACAGAACTGGACTGGATCTCCAGATCTGAAGCTACCGGGCTTAGTTCTTGCTAGACAGCTACTGTTTGCATATAACAATAATATGTCAACTCCCTTCAAGTCACACACACACTATGACATACACATGTGCCCCCCCCGCACACACACACATGAGCACACCCTGCGGGTATGCATGCCTTCAATACTTGCGTCCACTGTTGCAGCAGTCACCTCTCAGCATCTTACCGGGGAGGTGACATACACACGTGCCCCCCGACACACACACATGAGCGCGCCCTGCGGGTATGCATGCCTTCAATACATGCGTCCACTGTCGCAGCAGTCACCTCTCAGCATCTTACTGGGGAGGTGACACACCATTCTCGGGGACCTTTCTGAGTGGATCCACTGACAGAACCGGACTGGATCTCCGGATCTGCAGCTACTGGACGTAGTTCTCGCTAGACAGCTACTGCTTGAATATGACGATAATATGTCAACTCCCTTCAAGCGGTCGTCCTCGGAGTCGGAGTGACACCACAATCCCCCACCCCACCTCCCATCATGATTCCCCATCCACAACATATAAACATCAAAGTAAAAAGAAAATACCACATATATACATTACATAACATAACATAACATAATGAGAGACTTACATAAATAAATGACCATGGCTCAATTTTACATCTGAGATAATTAATCTACATTGAATCCAGCTCGATCTGTTGCAGATTAAGAGTGTCTAAAAAATTCATGTAGGGTTTCCATATTCTGGTAAACTGCTCATGCCTGTTTCTCAGTGTATATGTTATTTTCTCCAAGGGTATGCATTTATTCATTTCTGAGAACCACTTTGACAAAGAGAGAATGCAATCTGATTTCCGTGTTAGAGCTACACATTTTCTTGCAATAGCAAGTGCAATCCTAGTGAATTTTACATTATCTTTGCTGAGACTAAGATCAGTGTAGTTTCCAAGTAGACCCCTGTAATAAATGACATAGTGTTACACAGGTCCACTCAGAAGTTTCTAAGTTTTACACATTTCCATGTAGCATGTAGAAAAATACCTTGTGTTGTGCCACATGTAAAACACATTTCAGAAATTGCATTATTATATTTATGAAGCTTCTGGGGAGTAAGATAGAGCTGGTGGAGATAGTTGTAATTAATGAGTCTGAACCTTGAATTAATGGTTGCACTAATGCTATTTTTGCACAAATCCTCCCACAAAGCTTCACATATCGTCACATTTAAATTGTATTCCCATCTCTCTTTAGATTTATCTAGATGTGGCTTATGGCATTTTTGCATTAGCAGTGAGTAAACTTTGGAGATTAATTTAGAAAGACCCTGATTGTCATAGAACAGTTGCTTGACACTAAATAAATCTGGTAAAAGCATTTGGTCCCCCATAGTACATCTAAGGAAATTTCTTAGTTGTGGATATGCAAAGACATGCTTGTTAGAGAGTTTGTAGGTGTCCTTCAACTGCTCAAACGACATCAGAGTCCTCTCATTATAACAGTTCTCTCAATGAGTAATTCCTTTTTCATGCCAAAGTGTAAATATCTTGTTTAAAATCATTGGGAGAAGCATGTTTTGCCATAGAGGCATTTTACGTGACAAATCTGTTTCATGACCAAAGAATTTACGAATTTCATACCAGTTTCTTACTAAATGCATTGTAAGGGGATTTGTGATTGTGGCAGATATAGTTTTGGAATTCCATTTGTACAAAATATTACTTGCAACTAAGGCTGTCAATGTTAACGCGTTATTAACGCGTTAACGCAAAATGCTTTTAACGGCACTATTTTTTTTAATGCGCGATTAACGCTGTGACATTTG
>JAPQLA010231164.1:0-14977 GCA_029822935.1 Naso vlamingii
TGCTGCTGCTGCTTCTCTGTTTTCCCAAACTACGGAGTGGCCCGAGGTTCAAATGTCACAGCGTTAATCATGCGTTAAAAAAAATAGTGCTGTTAAAAGCATTTTGCATTAACGTGTTAATAACGTGTTAACTTTGACAGCCTTAAAAATAACATATTTTAAGTACAAAATAAATGTAACTGTAATAGTCACAGTTACTGAGAAAGAATGTGAAATTAAATTACAGTTACTTATGCAAGTGTTAATGATTACAAAGGGTATTACATCTGAATATTTTCTGTAAAAAGCTTAGGCTATATATTGAATAATATTCATTTTGTTGCTTTGCATGTTCTGATGTGCACAGTGCCTTTATTTGCCATTTCCAGTCAAGGTTATTTAGTAAGTGTGATGCTGCTCCAACGGTTTTGATTGGTTCCCTTGTTTTAATTTTCAGTGTCCCACGTCTGCCATTAACAATGCCTGGTTTAAACATTTAAAAAATGGTTAATACTTGAAAATAGTTGTTTGACATTTAGAAATGTAATCAAAAGTAATCAAATATAATAAGTTACATTACTTTGATAAAGTAATTGAAATAGTTTCACTATATATTACATTTTAACTAGGGTAACTAGTAATCTGTATGATCAAAGCCGTGATAAGACTGAAAAGTATCAGTGTGTGTGTCTTTGCCCAAGTGTTGTCCTGCAGATTTAACTGACTGGTGAAGTCAATTTAATTACCCCCTGCCCTTGAACTGGCTGCAGTTATTGACAAGACATTTAAATGAAAATGAAATCTAGAACATGAACCAAAGCAAGGATCAAGAGCTGAAACGCAAAGTGTCTCTCAGCATCTGTTTCCATGGCATTCAGCAGCTTGAACATGCATATTGATAAATGTACCCAAGACTTTTTTAGGACTTAAACGAATGACAGTGTGCATCAGAAGTGTGTTATGCATGCCCCATGGTTTGCCTTAGCTTGGGTAACGTATACTCCATATACTGAAAATTGTTCAAGTGGTTGAGAATAAAGATAAAAGCCCTCTGGCAGTCAGTTCATCAGTTCTAAAAAAAAAAAAAAAAAAAAAAAAAAAGGAGTCATAGAGTCATAGGGTGTCAGCCCTTCAATACACTGTTGTTCAGCAGCCTTGGATCACTTCATCTCCAAAGACTAATAGTGCTGCAATTTGAGTACCATCTGCAGAGGTTTAGGCTCTGGGCAGCCAATGCAAGACATCTCGCAGGCATAGATAGATTATACAGTATAAATGCATTGCCTATGAGGCAGCAAAATAGAAAAAAGTAAGGAAAACAGTGAAAGAAATTTCTGAAGCTTGATGAGAGAAAGTCCCTAAAAGATTGCTCTGACAAACTTGTCCCCATAAGGCACCAAAAATGTAACACCAAAAGTGACATGCTTGTCCTCAAGAAACATGTGAGGCCAGAGGCTTGGTGTTTAGCCAGCCAACTAACCCTTACCTCACAGGGCTAGCGCTAGTCAGTCACAATGACTCCCTGGGTTTCTATTTTCTTTCTCACATTCTCCTTACATTCTTTCACCATTGTAAACAACCAGTACTGCTGGTATTCCTATTATCAGAAAGAATAAAATTATCACATCCAAAAAGTGGGTTTATTGGGAGTTTAGTATTTTCATCATCTTCTAATGCCCACTCCATAGGCCACTTACAGTATGAATATAGCCCTATATTAACATGAAATGTGTTATGTCATGTATTGATGTGTTATTTTATGCTAATTTATTGACTTTCTTTAAAGCTTATTACAATTATCAATATAAGATGTTCAATCCATCGTCATCTTTTGATATAGGTGGATGAGAGTGAGAGTGAGCCAGATGCAGGGTCAGTATTAAGGGATAGTGGAGATAACTTCATTGCTGAGGTGAGTGATGAAAGGCGTCAAACAGTTTGGGAAAAAATGTGATGCATTATGTAAAAAGGAGGCTAACAAAAAACCTGTTAAAATGTGCCAGAATGCAGGAAATGGCATATCCTGTTTCAAAAATTTTCTGGGGGAGGACCCCAGAAAACTATGACTATGTTAAAAAATTTGGTTTAACAGTGCATTTTTAAGCCTACACAGATGACTTTAACCAATACAGAGATACTGTCATCACGGCATGGTCTACTTAAGCCTCAAACACAAAGGCTCCCTTTTGTCAAAACAAACAAACTCAGACTCAGAGACAACACCTCTAAATCCTCCATAGTTAATAAGTGATACTTTTTCCTTAATTCTGACCTCTGGTCACCTTAGTATTCTCATCCTCTTTGATCTCACTGCAGCTTTTGACATCAACAACTACATCTTTCTTCTCGTATTTTAAATTGCCACTAAACATCAAAAGTACTGCCCTCTGTCATATCTTACAAATAGTCTTCCCATGTTCATCACCTTCATGCTTCCCCTAAGTAACATAATCCGCCACTGTAGTCTCTACTTCAGCTGCTATGCTGATTATGTCCAGAGATTTCCACTAAATCACCACTGCAACTCACTCCACTCTGAACAATTGCCTCACTAAAATTAAATAATGGATGCAAGCCTTCTTCCTCAAAGTACTGTGATAAATCAGACCTGATCATCATTGCTCTCACATCCCTCACCAAAACCACTCACAATTTCTGTCTCACGATCATGTCTCCCTTCAGACACACCAAAAAACTCAGTTATTGTTGACAGCAACTTTTCTTTTGATCCATACCTTCATCACTACAGACTCAACCACTGCAATAGCATTGTCCATGGTGCATCATCCAAAGTCCTAAATAAACTGTCAGTACATCCAAAAATGCTGTTCGCCTACTCATTCAATTTAATGGCTTCCTATGTCACCAACCTGATACACCATCACACTTCCTCCCACGGCCTCCACTGCCCTAAAGCAAAGCCTCTGTCTCCACTACTCAGCACCAAGCATGAGACCTGGAGCGACAGAACCTCCATAGCTGCCCTCTCTCTGTGGAACTCTCTCCCAAAACACATCTGAGACTGCACCAATCTGTCCATGTTTAAAACACAAATCACCGCTCACCTTTTCAAAATGGCTTTAACTGTGTATGTATGTGTGTTTTCTTTTTTTCCTGTGGTCATTTTACCTTGGGTAAAATATCTTTCACCACCCTGAAGATACAAACCCTTTAAATAAAATGCATTGTTATTTTTATATATGCATCAAATATTCATGTTGAGTTGAGATTTTATTTAGTTTGACAAAGGTGATTTATTTTGTCAAGCATCTATTATTTTGCCAAAACAAATTTAATTTGAGCAAACAAAGAGGCCATGGCCTTTGTGACAAAGAGGCCACAATGGCCACGAAAAGGTGAAAAACTACAGACCTTTGTGATCCCCTGACTTTTCATTTAGTGTCATCAGCATTACAGTTTTCATTTATCAATAAAATAACTCAGATTCCCTCGACTGATCGGCACATACTTTGGTGCAGTCCTTATTGACATATGACAGCATTGGGGTTAGTACAGTGAGTAGAAGACAATAATATGGAGAAATGGAAAAAAATCATCAGCAACAGCAGTTGTTCAGCTGGCAGCTGGTGGTATTTATGGATGCTCTACTGTGATTTATGCTAAATATATTACTGAATTTTCTAATGAGGAAGTTTGCCAGTTTAACAGAACTGGTTTTGACAGGATGTTAATATGTCAAATACTACAAAGCTTCTAGGGTAAGTTAAGACTTCTTTATGTGTTCACTTTGTTTGTTGTTGGATTTACAAAGCTGTTGATTGAGCCTGCTTTACTGATTTTATCTGTAAAGGGTCTGCATCAGTTAAAGTAAAACAATCAAAGCTTTCCAATGATGTGTCACATTAGTACACCCGTAAAATCGCAAACAATGTATATTAACAGATACATTTAAACAAATCTAGTAGTGCTAATGGCCTGTGGGCAATAAACGACTGTGGGGATTTAGCCTCATTAGCATGTTTATGCTGGTAGGTGTTTGTGTGTGTGTGTGTGTGTGTGTGTGTGTGTAAAAGCGCTGGACATTAAGCTGTCTTTTTTCAAACTACATTAACAATATTATAATTACTTATGCTTACATTTCTTCCATTTACTTTTTAAAGAATAACTTTTTACTTTACGGTCATGTTGACATTTCTGTCCTGGAATCATTGTAAAAAAAGTACACTCCTAAATCAGGGCAAAAATTTACCTTTCTCCCCTGCCCAGTCAAGCTGTTGTTTGTCTCCTGACCATTCAAGGGGCATCAGGGTTTCATGGTGACTTAGTGGTTAGCACTGTCGCCTCATAGCAAGAAGGTCCTGGGTTAAATTCCATGGGTTTCCTCTGGGTGCTCCGGTTTCCCCCACCGTCAAAACATGCATGTTAGATGTATCTCCAGTCAGAATCCTTGACCAAGGTACTGGCTCCAAATTTGGAGTTGGTCGCCAGGTACTGCACTGTGGCTGCCCACTGCTCCTCAGTAACGGGTTAAATGCAGAGACAAAATTTCACTGTACACTGTGTATATGATAAACCTAATGTATGTATGTAATGGGGGAAACCAGACAACCAGAGAAAACCCACGCAGACAAGGGGAGAACAAACTCCACATAGAAAGGCCCTGCCCCAGCTGGGAATCAAACCTAAGACCTTCTTGCTATGAGGCGACAGTACTAACCACTACGCCAACGTGCCGCCTACTTACGCAAAAGGGCCAACTACATCCATTTGACCAACTCATTGAGATTTTCTTCTTTTTCTTTTTCTCTTTTTTGAGAGACAGAGAGAGAGAGAGAGAGAAAGGGAGAGACAACTTTGCAATTTGGGTCACACGAAAAAGAAAGAAGGAGCAACACGTTAATGGCGTTGAGCAGAGACTCTGGGACTGTGTGTTGTGCCTGTGTCGTGTTTTATCCATGACGGACTGAACTGCTGTTGGAATATCACGCCGTGAGTGTGCGAGTCGAACTTTTCAGCACCGCCCAGTGTTTTTTTGTTTGTTTATTGGAGACGAGAAAAGTTTAGCCAAGTTAGCTAGTCGGAGTTAGTGCAAAGCTAACTGCACAGACGTCGTCATCGTCGGGAGGAGGCGGTGGAGGACGAGGATTGCCAGGTCGTCATGGAGGAGTGTTGCTGGGTCATCGTGGAGGAGTGTCGCCGACGAGGGAGCCGCAGCAACGGGGAAGTAGTTCGGCATCAGCCGGGCCTGATCCTGCTAGTTTCATAACCACACAGAGGTCGCCACAGTCATTACAACAATCACCATGAGCTCCAACTAAGCGCGCCAACGCAGCAAAATAAGAGTGCACTCAGGTTGAACAATTAAGACTAAACAAAACACATTCACCCGGGTCTTTTACTTTTGTTATTTTCATCTTTTCAAAACAAAAGGTTTGAGTGTGTTTTCATTGCAAAAGCGCAATACATTTTCCAAACCAGATCTATTGTGTTTGTGTCATTGAATGGTGTCTGTTATTCACATTGCTGAATAAATGTAACTTAAAGGTCAGAGTTATCCCCGCCAGTCCCAAATAAGTATTACACAGTGAGTGAGAATCATACGTTACCCTAGACAGTTATTATTTTTTTGGAGATGTCTCTTTTACCATAAGATTTAAAATGGAGGTTAAGGCTTCATCTTAAACATAAGGTGGGTTTCTTAATACACGAGCCGGTGGTAAAAGGGTTACAATACAGAGATCGCTCTGTAGCTGTGGGCACAACAGCACAGCGCACATTTTGTTACACAAAAGTTTATAACTAGCACTCATGACTCATATTCCGCTCTGCAATCGTTTACAATTTTGTCCTCTTGTCAGTCTTTGTAAGAGTGTTGTAAGAGTGACTGAGTGTGTTGAGGAGCCATTATTGTCAGGAACACCTTCAAAAAGATGAGCAGGAAGGATAAAATAATGCGACTTTACAGTGTGGCAGAAATGTCAAATGTTAAAAAAGTCGCTAAAGTCAGCCCGACATAGCTTGCAAAACATACACAACATAATATGGTGTTTGCTGATGTTCCGTGCAGTTAGAAACTGTAAGTTCTCACACCAAAAAGACTGAAACTTGGAGGCGTATTTCGCCTTCTTAGGACCTTTTTCATCCACTTTCAGTGGCAAAGTGAGCAGACCCAATTGACTGTATGGCGGAGCAGATGAGAGCATGGGCAAGCACAGAGACAAGTGATGCATGGCAAGCCGGGCCTCTGGGTTGGGTTGCCAGTTACCACAAGACATATTCTACAGTCTGGACATGTCACATAGTGAGTCGTATCACTATAAAATGTGAGATTAGTGGGAGAAATTACCAATCAGGAGCACAGCAGGAGAAATAGTTAAATAAAATAGAGACTCCCCCCTATATGTGATGGCAGGCATGCTGTAGACCCACTAATTTTGGTGGAAAAGCTGCATTAGATTCCAGTATTGCATTAATGTTCTATTATTGCCCTCCCTGTTAATACAGGTGCGTCTCTCTCTTGTGCACAGCGAGCCAGAGAGCAATAAACTTTGAGACTGCCGTGAAAATAATGTTTTTTAAGGAAAAATGCCAACAAATATGGGTTGAAGCATTAATTTTCATTAAAAAAATCTTGGAGAGAGCAGTCACGTGTCACCATGCAAAAGAATGTTACAGATTAGGTTGCTCCACATTGCGCTGCTACCACTCTCCTTTAAAACCATTATACCAGAGATATTATCTCTCAAATCAGCTCGATGACTAATACAGGTGCAAAAAGATGTCAAACTTTTCCAACACTGCGGCCTGTGGTGATATTAATGCATAGTCGATGCAGAGGAGCAAGTTAGTGCTGCACAGATATGACAGATGTCCTGAGCAGGGTGCGAACTAGGGGGAAACCAGGGGGAATTTATGTCTAATCAAGGGAGCCGAGCTCCCCCGCAACTCTGCAATATGCAGACTACAAAGTCCATATCGCAGCTTCTTGCGCTCAAAGGACTCATTCATAGCATCTTCCCAGGGAACAGTTAGCTCGACGAGGAAGGCACGTTGACATTAATTAGACCAGAAGAATAGATCTGGTCACAGGTTGGTCACTGCAGTTATGGATGCATGCATTTTCTAGATCCTCGCTGCATTCAGTGGGCCTAAATAGTAGGGCAAGCATCCGGCTGATGGTTTCTCTTCTTTCCAGATAAAGGACAAAAGGCGTAAGAACTTTTGCTGGGTCTTGAGAGGCGTGGTGTGATGACTAATCTAATATGCTCTATTTCAGTTGCCAGCCAGGACAGTACTTGGTTGCGCCGCCAGGTGTATCTGCCTTGTGTCAGGCTGTTCTTACATCCTACCAAGATGTGCTTGAGTGTTGCTGAGAATGCAAACAGAGGACAGGCTGGATCCTCTCCCATAAAAAGATTTGGGTTTGTTGGAGGGTAGGATGTCATATGTAGCAGTAATGGTGAAACTCAGCATGTTTGCCTCCATGCTCCACATCGAATTCCCTGTGATTTTCCTCCTCTCTATTGCACCCCATCTCATCCAGCTACCTTGATTGGCTCGGGATATGGGTCTGGCACACTGATAGATGGATGGATGCTGATATTGGTCAAACATGTTAGAGAAAAGAACAGTTATAGGAGAAAACAACAGTGTTGTTCTTCATGTGTTATATTTGATTTTATTTGTAGTACTTACAGTATGTCTGGGCAATTAAATCGAAGGCAACTGGACAGATTACTATGACCTGGACGAATGAGAACATTCTTACTGCAGTTGAACAAATTCGAGTACTGCTGAAATGCTCATCAACACAGGGAGAGAGACTCAGGAATCCTTTTATTTATTGAGAACAAAGCTCTCTTCAGTGTACTCGCCTGAAAACATACACACACACCTGTTACCTTTGTCCAACCTCCCTGTATATTGATCGGATGCAGGCAGGTTCTGCAACACACAGATAGAAAGCAAAGAATTGATTTTGTGCCTCTTGTTCGATGGAGCAATGTACATTAGAGACAGCCAAGACAAGAGGAAGGCATTCAAATTGGAAGAGGAACTTAATAGGAGGAGAAAGATCTAGTAAAAGAGAAAAAAAAACATGAATTGTCGCTGTGAAGTTTAAAAGAGAAAGTACAACTGTTGAGCTTAACACTGAAAGAGTTTGTGCTCATCGTGGCTGTAACCAGAATTTTGACAAGGACTGAAGTCCTATCAAAATTCCCTGATATAATCTTGTGCTTGTTTGGTATTTATTTTTAACAGGTAGCGAAGCACCTTACTTCCAGAAGATGCTGTGGACATTAGGGTGTTGTCAGTGGCATCTATGGCCCTGAAAAAGACTCACTAATTCTCTGCAAAGTACTGTGAGGTCCACTACACTATCATTTTCAATATTCTCCTATTCGTCCTGCTAATAACACAGTTAGCGTGATGTGACTTGTCTTTGCTGCAGTACCTGAGTAACCACAATAATATTTCATGCTCATTGAAAAGTTTATGAAAGTGACAATTTGTTCAAGTTAGTGTTTATTTCCTGTATCCTGATGAGCTGCAAATTGCTTTCTGCAATGGGTGATATTCATTTCCCCTTTTAGCATTTATAACTGAAGTCTTATTAACTGTCAGCTCTTCCCATTTACATTAATTCAGTAACTTAATGATACAACGGTCATAATAAGTGAAGCTACTAAAGGGGATATTATTCCTTTTATTTTTCTCTACTTTCAGATATGAGATGCTAGATTCAAATAGCTTTTATTTTTTATTATTCATATATTAGTTTTTAATTCATAATTTGATCAATTGCTCGGTCTACATTTTGCCTTTATAAATGAGGACATTTATTTTGCCGGTACCTTTACCTGCATGATTTGCACTGAAAATCCCAGTAAGATAAATTACATTTGAAAGATGCTTTGAAGACAAAATATAGTGACAAAACATAATAAATCCTCCTTGAACCAAAACTTAAATGTGTCGGCAGTATTTCTGTCAGGAGTATGGTGTTACATATTACAGCTCTAGCGGCCTTGACACCAGTCCAACCAGAAGATAGAGTTCCTGTCAAGAGGATGATACAGATACAAATGTGTTTGACATTTTGTCAGTTATTGATTGTGGATTGCAAGAGCTGAGCAGGAAATAGTCTTGGCGTGGGGTCTGAAGTGGGAGGTGGAAGTGAAGCCTCTTCCAAGTGGATGGCGCATTTAATGTCAGTGACTGTCACCACGTGTGGGCTGCACCTACATTCACAGAGACATTGGTACAGTGCAGGCTGCCAGCTAGACACAAGAATATCAGAAAAAGTATTTCTGGGCAGGTCTTCTTCGGTTCATCATTTATCAGTTTGTGGATTCTAGGGATAAGTGAGTACAGCATTATCTGTATTTGTATCCATTCAACCAACCGAACTATCTGTGTCTGTATCTGTACTCAGAGCAGGCGTGGCTTGAAGCAAAATTGGGTGGAGCTTCAACAGAAAGTTATGTTTGCACCTGAAATTAATAGGACATAATCATAAATTGCTATCTTAAAAAAAACAATTTACAGAACCTGTCAAAATTGAGTTTCAGATTAATGTTTTTGATCGCAACTGCAAGAGAAGTTTTTATAGATCAAGTTTTTAAAGCAACACTATGCAACTTTGACTGTGACCCATGGCTTCGAAAAACAAAACTAAACTAAACACATTAATACGTCGCACAAAAATAAAATTTTAGTAAAACTGGCTCATATTTTACTGAGAAAATGTCCTCTGGTTTTCCCTCTGATGTCATATGACTGCTCTGCCTCAGCTCAATGATTTAAAGAGGTTCTTGAAATCAACACGTAGGCTGCCTGCAGACTGAGGCTGCGGCTGCAGCAGCAAGTGGTTGTTGGGGACAGCTCTGCGAAATAAAGACACCAGAGACAGACAGAGCAGTCATAGGACATCAGAGAGAAAATCATAGGACATTTTCTTCATAAAATATGACCCGTTTTCACTAACATTGCTGTTTTGTATGACATATTAACATGCATTGTTTAGTTTTCTATTTCAAAGCCACAGGCCACAGTCAAAGCTAAAAAGTGTTGCTTTTAATCAATTTTTCTAAATAAATTTTAGTGTTTCCACATTTTTAAGTGTGACACCCCGTCATGTCTTTGGAATATGTGAGTGCAATTTTCAACTAACTTTCCAGAGGAACATCTCCTTTTTTATTTCTCCACAAAGTACAAGATAATGGGCCAGATCCACAAAAGGATTGCGCTGCTTATGTGACTGCTAAACCTGTGCAAATGAGAGCAAAAAAATTGCGTGCAATCCACAAAACATGCAAAATTTCCCCCATTCCTATGCAAATAAGCCTCTTTGCAAATACCACCTAATTTACAATGACCAGCACTAATTGCCCAGCGGTGTTATTTAACGCCAGTGAGACCTGTGTACTAAATTGGCGCAAGTTCTCTCTCTCTCTCTCTCTCTCTCCCTCCAAAGCTTGGGGCTTTGAATGATATTGAATTGATACTGAGTGATATTATAGTCAAAATCTATGGGCAGAGGGGGAATCAAGTGGATTGTGAGCTTATATTGGAGTTTGAACTTTCTGGATCTAATAAAGACACAAGTTGCTCCAGCTGTGAATGACTGATCTGACAGATGTAATCCCGTCCTGTTTATGGAGATCAGTTAGCTTTATTAATTATTTTATTTTTTTAATTTCTATTTTTTTTATCAATTATTTGTTTAAATAAATTTAAAGGTATTTAACTGCTGTGTTTACTTGAATATTTTCACTTTATGTCTGATGACCTGATTTCACTAGCACACACAGGTAGGGAGAGAAGGAAAAAATGAAAAACTCGCATTATTCTCCTCTCCTCTGGTGCGTGTGTTTTTGTCATGTCTATAAAATATTCTACAGATACAGACATTAAAAAATGGGTAGCACTCGTCTACTTCATTTTCAGGTGTATCTTTGCCGAGAACCTCGAGTATGTCCCTGTATTTTTTTATTTTATTTTTAAAGAATAATTAAAACACACACACACACACACACAAAAAAAACGGTAAAAAGCTATTAATTATGAATGAAACTATTATTTTATCTGGCTATGCCACTGTTTCTGATGGAGCTCAAGATTAATTCGTATGGACTGCCTTTATTACAGTTTCACGTATAAACCTGGGATCTGTGTGTAACAGCAGACCTGTGAGGATGTGAAGCAGAATAAAGAACATTAATTACCATCAAGTCCAGGTCAGTCCTCTTAACTGTGTGTAAAAGCACACAATGTCTTTTTTTAATTTCAGAGATACATGTATAGTGTCAGCTACTGAAAGAAGATGCTGGTGCCAGCTGCAACGCACAGCCAACTGTAGTAAAAATCAAAACTGACGCTTTCTGCAAAATTTTGTGCTCTCTCTGCAGTGTCCACTGTGAACCGGTCCATGTTCTGAAATATAATAACATAAATATGTAGGATAGACTGCAACACTGGAAAAAGACCTGCTTACTTAGTTTGATGCAAAAGAAGGGCCAATTGCACTCAGCTGTCAAACTTTGTGGGCGTGTTAATGTTGGCATAAAATTAACTCAAATTCTTTTGTGGATAGGGTGCTAAAACAAGGCTGATAGCATGTGCTAATTCTGTGCAAATCATGGTGCTATTAATGGGTGCAATCCATTCTTTGTGGAACTGGCCTAATGCTTATTATGTGGTGTGTGTATATGTATGTGTGTGTGTGTGTGTGTGTGTGTGTGTGTGAGAGATAGACAGTATGTGTACATGCAGTCAAACACCTACAGGCTAAGTAGCAGTTCAGTGTACATCCATAAAATTAAAAAGCAGCACCTACAAACCCAAACTGTCAGTATTTGACCATCTGGGAATGAGACTCAGCATTTAAACTATCGCATTTCTCCAAAATCTCATACTGCACCTTTAATGCCTACATAGTGAATCTTTAGGATAGGCCAGTATTACATATTATCTATATTATACCATATAATATTATTATAAATATGATATTATATTATATTATTTATAATATAATATAAATTACATATATACATATATAATACATCTATCTAACTATCTTTCTATATTATGAGAGATAGACAGCGCTTGTGGAATAAAGGAAAGGGATACTTTTACATGAAATACTGACTACATGATAATATTGGACTACAAATAATACAATTTTCAAAGGAAATGTAGTATTTTAAAAACACACAAAACAGCATTTAACCAATTTGCATTGCTTGAAGCACGGGTAAAATTGCCTCACTTTTTTAATCTGCTGTAGGAATAATGTTTCTCTTGTATTCTTTTATAAAAAACCAATAATCAATAATAATATTATATGACATTATAGATGTATACGTTTTTCCAGAATGGTATGTACTCATTGTGATATTTATAATTTTTTTACAAATTACCCAGAAACATTAGTGACTGAGCCAAATTTACTTGATGGATGCCACACAGCTGGAAGATGGATAAATTAATAAATGTAATGATATGGGTGAGCTCCTCATAACGGCATTCCACCAATGCTTGAGACGCCTGTGGAGAGAAAAGTAATTAGTATTGAGAGTGACAATACTGGGAAACTTGTTGAGAAAAAGACAGATGAGCTACATTATAACATTAAACACAGAGAGTATGATCTAATGCCATAGTTAGGTTTGCCAATTAATGTTACATACAAAAACACAAGTGCAGACACTTAACAATGCAATATATATTAGGGTATGCAGCAAGTTACCAGACATAAATGTCTGGGATATTATGAAGGTTCACAGCAAAGGTGACTGGAAGAGTTAAAATGTATAGTTAACCACCAAACCTTGAAGTATAAACTACATATCCTACATATTAAAGGTGGAGTCAATAGGATATTACTATATATATATATATATATATATATACTGTATATAGACATATACCACCTATATATATATATATATATATATATATATATATATATAGGTATATATAGACATATATCACCTCTGGGCCTCTAGATATGTGTGGTGGTGACTGCATATGGAGACACACTTCCCTCTGTCTGTATTTTGATGTTTTGGTTTCTTCTGAACATGTCTGGGTGTGTTTCCTCAAGCCAATGACAGCGTACAGGTGAGGTTGACAGCACTGCCGAGCACAGCGACTGGAGGCCATCCAGACCGGAGAAAGTAACAAATGCAGACATACTGTGAAGAAAAAGAAATATAGCCCTATGAGGCGAAACGCCAAGCGGATAAAACTTGTTTCAGAGCAAGAGAGAGTCTCAGTTTGGCTTTCAGCTGCTTTGGAGCACAGAAGGAAAGGCTGGGAAGAGCAATGCGGAGTTGGCCTGCTTTGTGATGGATGGGTTGGTGCACACCGGCGGTTAGCTTGTTAGCTTGCTAAATTACTGACTTCTCCATTTGAAAAATGTAATATTCCCATGTAACTTGCTGTGTAACGTTAGGTAAGCAGTATAACAGTACACACAGCACATGCTAAGTTACTATACTTCTAGTGTGTTGAGTCGGAAGGAGTAACCCAAACTAAATTTTGTGTTTACAAATGGCAACTAACAAATGCTAGTGACTCTACGTTTAACCGCCTGGTAACTTATGTGTAATTACTCCTTGTAAATAACATCAAAGACAAACCAGTTGGCCAGTCAAGAAGTTGGCTTTTGTTTAATACATCCCTGGCATCTATTCACTTTAGTGCATTAACAAAGTTACAATTTTCCGTTGCTTAGCTGCACGTAAACTTTGTGCAAAACTATGCATTATTAAGTTAATAATTACTTGCCTCTAATGCATAGACACTAGTAATACATTGGATGTAATGTTACAATTATTTAGTTAACATAATTTACATTATTCTGCCGCCTCCTACACAAACACTATTTGCTGCGGCTAGGCTAGGCTGCTACAAGGCTATGATGTTAGCAAGCTCATTAATGTGCAGCTAAGACCACTGAAACTGTCAAGTGAGCCAGGGAGAGTCTGAGTGGTCTGCTGATGGGCTTTTATAAACTGCAACTGTGCAATCTTGGCCCCTACAGGCTTATGGAGTGTGGGCAGTGTGGTTTCATTTTTGGCTTTGTGCGTCACTAAACAATTTTCATAGAAATGAACAAGACTCTGCCTCTGACACAGTATCCAGTTCTCATAACACATCCATGCTAAGTACCAATTCAAATTTTCTCTTTTGTCTGAACAACCAAAATATTTCTTGTCTCATCTGAGCTACAATTGCACTAAAGCGTCAAAACAACTCTGGCTTAAAACATGGATCTTGCTTTTAAACCTTCATACTACATTATCTGCTTCCATGGCTGTACATAAAAAAACATCTTTCCAGTGTGTTACATCATTATATGTGAAAATGAGTTTAAGAACAGACAACAGTTACATATTCAACAAGACTGTGAAAAAGCTTTAGAGGTAGCCAATAATCCTTCAAATCAGCCAATGGGGTAACCTTTGCCCTGTTCTGTTTTATCTGCATGAACCATAAAATGGAAACAAGAATCTTTTCATCTTCGCAGAAATGGACAGCCTCATAATTTCAGTGTCTTAAATGGACTCGGAAGAGTGATGGGGAATGGAGGTGCTTCCTTAATGGATTAAAACACAAAACTCCCAAGGGAGACACACACACTTCAACCAAGCCAAGAGCCAGGGAACAGGCTTTTATTTACAGCTGAAAAGAAGCATAATTGGTCATTTTCAAAATCGTTTTAATTATTACAACGGGATTTCCACCACAAAACAGATAATATCAGTCTCTAAAAGACAGGAGTGAAATCCAATTTTCCCCTCAGTCTACTGGGAGAGGATGGATAAGCAAAGATGCAGACTTTGTTTTTAAAAGTAGAGCTGGCCTCATTTCAGCACAGGCTGAATTCTGGGATGGCAGAGATGCTGATTATTATGGCCTCATTGTTGTTTGTAATATGGAGGAAATCTGAGGAAAATTGAGTTGAGGCGACCTCCCATGCTTTATGGTCACATCCATTGGTGATGTGACCATAAAGCACATATATATA
>JAPQLA010231376.1:0-14954 GCA_029822935.1 Naso vlamingii
AGTTTAGAAACTGAAATTAGGAAGTTTTTACAGCACCTCTGAATAAATGCAAATAGTTGCCAAATGAAATTCAACACCGATGAAAGTTTAAATTTGAACTTAAAAACAGGAAACGTTCTATGTTTGATTTATGTTTTTAAATCTCAGGACGTTAATCTTACAACATTTGATCAAATACACAGTGATTAATTTCACATATTGGTCTCAAATGAACATTAACAGACTGTTTAATGAATGAAGAGACTTACGACTGAGAACTGTCAACTTTGTGCCGGATCCAAAGATCAGTTTGTCGGCTGCATTACTCACACAGTGTCACACTTCAGTGCAAATACACTGAAGGGCAGAATCTTCTCGGTTGAAGAATCAAACCCTCCTGAAATCTTTCAAGTGAGATGTGAATGCAAATATATAAACTTTAATATGTTAATTATGACCATTGTTAGACTAAATGTTGCTTCTTCTTAGTTTGATTTCATTCTATAATAATAACATTAATAATAGACAACAGAGTAGAAGGGACTCAGGGTAAAAAAAAAGTCAAACTGTTTGCTGACGATGTCATTTTCTACGTCACTACCCACATAAATGAACGCTGTGAACGAATTATGGTGATGATTTGAGATATAAAACAAGGATAACAATCATGAGTCAATATGTAAAAGTCAGTATTATCATGGGATATTTGCCCTATTGTGATTCACTAGCTTACTGTGTATTAGTTATTTTCATTCCATGTACTGTTGTAGTTTTTGTATCATTGATTATTTTAGACTACTTTTTGTTTGTTTCATATTAAATGTTCAAGTAAAATTTGCTCACTCTTGTTAAAACCTTGAGCAGGTTTACAAGCAACAGCTCAGTTTTCTGTCATCTCATCATACAGTTTAATGAACATTTTGACTCATCATCACTGACAAGGAGTTCGACTCCTGATCCAAACTGCAGTTTTTGAACAGCAGCTGCAGTCACACAGTTCAGGAAGGCAAATTAAAACTCAAGTACTCTGTCACGAGTATTATTGTTGTTTCTTGTTGTTTTCTTTTTGTATTATTGATTTTGCATCGTATGACAATCAGGGGAATTCTTGCATAAAGGTTACAAGAATTGATCATTTTATGTGTTTAAAAACATTAAAATGTGAATGGAAACTTTTTTGTGTCAGTGTTTTAGAATTTTTTTTCTTTCATTTGTTTCATTCGTTGATTATTTATATTTCATTCAGAGTTCAGAGAAATATCTTCATTTCATTTACACTGCTAAAGGCCAAATGTGTTCAGCTGACATTGACATGATACCAGCATGTACCTGACACCTATTTATCAATTATTTATCATCTCATTATTGATTGGAACTGTCAGTAATAAATTTCTCGTCAGTCAAATAAAATCACATATTGACAAAGCATAAATTATTTCAGGAAAAACTTTCTGTTTCTGCCTTCAGTAACTAGTTTATTCACTTAATGAATGATTCATTATCTGGTTAATAAACATAAAATCTTACTGTTTCCTATTTTCAGCTCAGTTCCTCGGCCGAACGCCAACCTTCCCGTCCCGTCATTCACACACTGAGACGCTTCATGACATGAACTCACTTAGCACCTGCCTGTGATTATTTGTTATTATTTTTAACATTTTCAGAGAAAAAAATACATTTCTCTCAAAAATAAATCAAATGCAAAAATGTTTGATGACAGATTTGACTTGCATCGTCATATTTTAGTGGGAATACTTAAGAGCAGCATCAATTCTGACTGGGGAAATTAATATTTGAGGGTCCTGATTTTGTGAAAAGTCTCGGTTTGTTAATAATTCATAGACTCATTTCTTTATGTTCATATAAATGCTGATAAACACTGTAAAGTCTCAAATGTAAATCCTTTTGCTTATGTTTTATTTTCCCGCAGTAACTTTATATAAAGTTCCTCTCACAATAAAACATCTTCTCGCCAGATTTTTAAGAATAAGTTGAGATGTTTGTATTTTTGTATGAACTGCAGTTTTTGTATGAACTGTGTTTTTTTGTCTTCATGGTTCTGTTGTATTAAATGTTTTTATTCACTGTCATGGACGATGAGTTTAACTCCTGGACCAAACAGGAGTTTCTGGTAGCCGTCTGTAGTCACACAGAGCACGGCAGAGCAAAAACTATGAACATCTTTCAGTTTCAGTGCCTTCAAATACTAGAAAAATACACCTTTTTGTACATTTTGCTAAAATACTCTGATAAAAAACTTTCTCTGTCACTCTCTAGTCTGATAAAAACTTTGGAGTCTTAATAATTTTACATGTGTGCATTTTTGCAAAACAAGAGACTTGATGAGAGCTTTGACGGTTAGTTTTAAGGTTTAATTAGCAGCGTGGACTGATGGCGAATTTTTAACATAATGACGATAGTTTGGAGCGGAACAAAGCCCATCACAGACTATCAGCTGATAGTCAAATGGTTTTAGTAGACAGCGAAGATTCTGAGATTTTTTAAGTGAGACAGAACTGTGTGATCAGACATTAAATCTACATAATTTCAGTGTGTCCTGGATCATTGTGATGTCCCGACACAATGATCATACACAACCAAAATAAGTTGCAAACAAACATATTTAGCAGAAAAACTGAGCCGAAAATTTGTCAATTAAAAGTAACTTACATCATCCAACTGTATGTCAGATACTGTGCTGAATATTAAATATAATGATGAAATGAATTAAGATCACAAATCTAAAACACTGTAGACTGAAAAAGACAGTCCACAAAAAAATATATATATATTTTTGTTGCCACTGTAATATGAAAATTAAGATGAAAACAGAAAAAAACATTTTCTGTGAATAAAAAATTGACTTACTGGTTTCAGTAATTAATTTGGTTCCTTTTCCAAAGGAGAGTTTTCTGAGTCCAAACTGAGTCACACGGAGCTCGACTACAAACCTAAACTCCCGCCGTGTTTCCCGGTTGCCAACAATCAGATATAAAAAATGTATTAACTTAAATCTCGTGTCTCAGTATGACCACAATTTCAATCTCAAGATTGTGAAAAAAATTGCCTTTTTCTTACTGATTTGTACAAACAGAGTCATTCCACTGCCAAAGAGAAGTTTTGTTCCGCCGACATTCACACAGCGACAACAGGCTGAACAAAAACTGACCAGAAACTGTTTTGAAAACAGCGACTGATTAAACAACTTCAATTTAAGGCTGATAGACTGCATGCTAAATCTGACATCAGCATCAAAATGTTACAGGACTCAGCGTCTTCATCATCAAAACAAAAACAAGATTTTTTTCCATTGAAGGTGAAGTTGAGCAATCAGTTGAGCCTCTTTCAACTGCTCAGTTACATTCAACAGTCTGAATCTTGTCTGGATTAAACTGATTTAAGAGATAAATCAGCATGTTTCTGTTCACACTGGACACAGGAGAGTCGAAAACCTTCCAAAAGAAACTTTGAGAAAAACATTCAAACTACATGAATTACAGTTAAAGTAACTTATGAATTAGACAGAAGTTCAATCATCAGAATAACTCAAACAAACTTACTGGACTTGACTGTCAGTTTGGTGCCAGAAGCAAAGAAGATCTTATAAAGTCCAGAGTCAGTCACACCGTGACAACAACAAGTACACAAACACTGATGTCAGACCAGTTCAGACACAACGACACCACTGAAAGCAACTCTCATCATCTGCTGTGACCGACTATCTCCTCGTTCAAACAATTTATAACACAAAAAACTAGAAGTAACAACATTAAAATCTGATAAACAACAACAAAAACCTTTTTCTCATCTGTTACAATAAGAAATGTTCAGCATGTTTGAACTGATTCAAACTCATGAACTAAACTTGGTGACTTTTATTATTTATATATTTGTTTGGAGTTTGGAGTTTGGATTTTATCAGCTGATATTCAACTTGTTTCTTTTTAGGTCATTATTCCAACTTCTGTGTGTCTTCTATTAATCAAGAGTCCAGAACAACTTTTATTAATGTTTCAGTTTTGAATCAGCGATCAGACTTGAAGACTTTCTATATCAGATTTGTTTTTTCTTACTTGTTTGGACAAACAGAGTCGCTCCAGCGCTGAACAGAAACTTCACTCCATTATTCACACACTGAAAACACACTGAACCAAAACTGCTACAAGCTTCCTGAGTGTCCGCATATCTTATGAAAGGTGCTATTTAAATTCTATTATTATTATTATTATTATTATTATAACAAATGAACAACAACCAGATATGATGATAAGTCATTTAAAACTGGATGGGTTTTACATGATGGATCGTTACCAAAAAAAAGGTTTAAGTATCTCCTGTCTAACAAAGCAAACGTTATTTAAGTCTTATTGTTTAAGTATACATTCAGATTAATTCATATACAACATAACTATTGAATTATTTTCATTAGATTAAAAATCCTCATTGATGATTATTTTCACTTTTAATAAAGGACATCTGAGCTTTTTTTAAAGATCAAACAGCTTCTGATATTTTTCATTTTTAACAGGATTTTTCAGCACTTTTGGTTTACAAGCAGGTAATATTTAATTTGAGTGACAGTTGATGTCAGGCAATGGATTGTGTGGCTTGTATTTGTGTTACATGGAGTCATTAAATTGAACAAAGGTGAGTTTACAGGCTGCTTTCCTTTTCCTCATTCAAAGGCATTAGATAGTGTCTCAGATTTACGTTACAAAGCACTCAGACCCCTTAGGTCATCAGGGACACATTAACTCAAAGTTCAGGATCCAAACAAAGCAAAATGAAGCAGCTTTTAGGTCTGTTCCAATTGTCAGCTCGGTTAAATCCCGGCTCGAAACATTACACCTTACTGTGGATTTTCAGTAAGTTCAGTACAGAGGTTCTTTTTGATTTGTTGCTTTTTTCGGGCTCTTTATTTGCTGCTTGTTTTGAATGTATTTTATATTAATTTGAATGCTTTATTAAAGTCTCATTTTATGTATTTCTATGTTTCCAAAAAGCACAACATTTTTTTGTTAGCTCTCATGTTTTTCTGTCCTTAAATAAGCCATGTACAGTCATAGAGCAGCCGTACTTACTGGCCTCAGCAGTCAGTCTGATTCCTTCACCAAACACGAGTTTCCAGTTTGCAGTCACACTGTGTTCCTGTGTTTAACAGTTACTGCAGGTGAACACGCTAACAGTGTTTGACGTTTACTAAAAGATTATTATTATTTGTGCTACAAGTTTTCAGATATTTATATCTGAACATGCAAATGAGGTACTTTTATCCATTCAATTAGGATTTCATTTATATAAACTGAAATTAACAGCTTTAGTGTATTTTGGACCTTTTCATTCCACTAGTCTCAGAGTCTGACATGTTACTGAAACAGAAAAGCATGACATCTGTAAACTGACGAAAGCATTAAAATGTTTTCACTGTTATGCCAAATGTCTGCAAACTGTTCAATTTTTTAATCTCGTTTCTGCTGTCGAGTTGATGCTTTCTATCAATGAATGTGATAAAAACTCTCAGGCTTCAAAGCTTTAATTACAGAAGAATTTGTTATGTTTAAAAATGTTCAAAAATGTTTTTGGAAATGTGAAGTGATTTAAAGTGACTATCTTCATATTAAGAACATGATTCATGTATGATATCAGTGTCTTAAGCCATGAATACGATTTTTCTAAATTAAGGAAACTCCATCCGTTTGCTGTAAAGTTTCTGGCAGAATATCTGAATTTACTCACTGCTCTGTACAACCAGTTTAGTTCCTTTCCCAAAGAAAAGTCTCCAGTTTGATCCTGATGCAGTCACACAGTGAACCTGCTCTGAACCAAAACTACAAACTGTTTCCTAACGAAGCTCCAAAAACTACCTGAATCATTCAGAGTTGGTGTTAACAGACTGGTCCTCAACAATCAATCAATCAATCAATAAGATTATTTGATCAAATGTGCTGCCTATCAAAGAACGGGCAGATGTTACATTTGAAAGCAGTGAGGAGCTTTATCACATCGTCTGCAAACAAACATCAGACTGGAACTAACGGCTCAGTTATTTACAGAATAGAATGAAATGTCTCGATGATTTTCATTAGACTTTTACTTACATCTTTTAACTTCATTGTAAATAGCCAGTAAAATATAAGACTGTGTGTTTCAGTCGATAAAGATGATTTTTTAAGTTTTTAATCATTTCAGGGGCTTCAGATGATGAACAACCTCCAATGAACTTTTATATTTGAAGTCATCAGACTTCATACGTGTGGATAGTTTATACTCACGACTCACGACCGTCAGTTTGAGCCCTTTCCCAAAAATCAGCCTCCTGCCTCCCGTTGAATCAGTCACACAGTGAATCTCCTCTAAACAATAACTGCATGGACTCTTTCCTCATGAAGACACTTTGCTAACGTGATTGTGTTTAATAGAAAAAAAATATTATAATTGATTCTAGTACAATTAATTAAAACTAAAATTTAATCACAAAAAAGTCTCTTAATTATACGGAAGAAGTCATATTTGAGCAGTGAAAAGTTTTTAAATTAAAAGTTAATCTGTGTTTTATTTGCCCTGAAGCTGCTGGTGAACTTTTAGAATGAAGAACAGCCTAACATTGGATCGACTTTCCTTTCTTACAGTTTAATAAAGTAACTTAATAGATGATGAGATCAGCTGTGAAGTCAAGTTATCACTCCCGCAAGACAGAACTTCCTATCATTTCTTATTTGGCTCAAAACTGAGTTACAGCTCATAGATTAAAAAATGTAACTCAACACATCACAGAAGGTGAAATACTCCAGATATAAAAGATTTCAGGAGTTTCATAAGCGAAAGTTTCATCTGAAATGAATCATTATTTGTGTGGATGTTTGAACCACCATAAAATGTTGGAAGAAATGAATTGATAAAGTTTTATTTTCTCAAATAATTAAGTAACTTACAGTTACTGATTCAATAATCAGTTTGGTGCCAAAACCAAAGATGAGTTTGTAGTTTGAGGAGACAGACACACAAAATGAAAATCACAGACCGAAAGCTGAGAGTCAACAAATGGTCTGTTTCCTCATTAAACTCCTTCACTCATAATTGAATATGTGAGAGTCAAAAATATATTCACTATATAACATTTCAGAAATACAAACTATCCAACACAAATGTCTATCGGACATTCGAGAAGCAGATTTTATATCAACCCTCCTTCAAAAACTAAGAGAGCATTTTACCTGATTCAACGATCAGTTTGGAGCCAGAAGCAAAGATGAGCTTAGAGTTCCAAACGTCAGATTCACAATAAGAAAAACAATGACACAAACTCAGATATTCAGCAAAAAACAATAAACCACGATGCAGCTTTTTGGAAATGGCTTTTTGGACATTTTTAGTTGAAACATGTTTGTTTTTGTGCTCACATTTAACAGAAGTTGGCTCAAATTTATCAGGGAGCTTTGCCGTGGCCCTGCAGCCGAGATGCTGTTCACTACTTGAAAGTAACGTTTCAGAAAAGAAATGACATGCTTGTAGTTTTAATACTTGTGTTTTTGTCTTAACTTGGCTCATGCGGCAGGTTATAGTCATATATACAAGCTGCTGGTGGAGTTTAGAAAGCTGCTTTAGGTCAACCATCATTTCTGACAGATAAGTAAAACTACTTACTGGCTTCAACAATCAGTTTTGTTCCTGAACCAAAGACGGTTTTTGAGTTTCCATAACCAGTCACACAACGAGAAACCTAACGGCGAAAACCCAGAGATCAACAACAGGAACATTAACGAGGTTCAAAGGTTATGAGCAAATAAATTATTATCATTGAGCTTAATAAGGTTCAAGCCAAAGTAAATTTAAGGACCAAAGCAGTTGTATAAATATATAGAAAAACCCTAAAAGTTAAGAAGGTAACAATAGAAACAGTGAGAGGGAGTTTAACAGCTCTGCTCTTTCTGAACCAAAGACTCAACAACAGATTCATTAAAGTACAGAAGCTGCTGAAAACACTGAATTCACATCAGATCAAACAACATTCCTGACAAATCAAGGAACTTACTCGATTCAACTCTTAGGTTTGTGCTGGAGCCAAAGATAATCTTGTCCCCAAAAGCATTCACACAGTAAGAAGTCTAGGGTCATAAAAGTCGAATCTGAGGCGAAACTTTCATAGGAAACACATGCATTTAAAAATCCCATCAGTTTAGCAACATAAAAAGAAAATATTGGAAATCTGCTCACAAGAAGCAAGTCGACTTCAATTTTTACAAATAACTAAAAAAACAGACGCATTAACTGAGCTTTGAAAGAAATGATGACGGGTGTCATCACAAATAAAGTGATCAGGATACACAGTCAGAAGGTGTAAAAGTATTTGTAGCTTCACTAAGCTGATCTTTAAATTTGACTGTCAAAACAAATGAGTGATGCTATCAGAGAAGGTGTTGATGTTTTTGCAGGGACTGATGGGAACAAACAGAGCAGATTTTCGTTTTGTCACTTTATGTTTGTGTCCACTGTGGATCCGTTTGATAAACTGCAAATAATTTACAACAAATATTCAACTTACTGTCCTGCACTGTCAGTGTGATGCCCTCCCCAAAAAGGATTTTCCAGTTTCCTGTCCCCGTCACACACTGTTTGTTCCCTCAACACAAACTCTAACGCATGACTGATAGCTGCATGTTCAACATTTTCATTTATTTTAATTGAAATATTCTAAAGTTTAAGAGTTTATGATGAATCTTAAATCCCTGCAGTAAAATAACTTCTGTTTCTGTGATTTTCATTTTTCGGTGATCACATCAATAAATAAAGCATTTAAATGAAAAGTCCAGACAGACTCATTAAGTCTCACCAATTTAACTAATTTTAAGGTTTTTCTTATTAATAGTAGTCTACATATAAGAGAAACCTTAAAATAAAAAAAAATCATCTGAATGAATGTCATGAACCTGAAAGTTATTGTTTGAAACTCACGTTAATACTCACTGCTTTCTACTGTCAGTTTGGTCCCTTTCGCAAAAACGAGCCTCCTGCCTCCTGCAGCAGTCACACAGTGGATATGATCTGAACCGTAACTACATGCACTGTCTGTCATCAAACAAGGCTAAACCCTACAAGAAAACTTTTGACGTGTAAAAAAAAAGGTACAAGAAAAACTGTTTTTTATGGATGTGTGTATTCTGGAAGATGAATTACTGCTTAACAAATATGTTAAATAAAAAGTGACAAGAGCAGAATGATCTGAAATGTATCTGACAAATGTGAGTTAGCTTTTAGCTTTTAGCTGCATGTTAGTGCACCTTCAGATTTGAGCTTTTTCTGACATCAGTTGCATTTTGTTACAGATTTGTCTTCAGCTTCCAGTGGAAATCATAGATACTCAAAGATTAAAATAAATACATAGAAGAAATGTGATGGTACTTACTGGAACTGACTGTTAGTTTAATGCCGAGTCCAAAGACGAGTTTAGACACTCCAGAGTTTGTCACACTCTGAGAAATCCAACCACAAAAACCTGAATGACTGAAGCTGAGAACGGATCAGTGTTTTCAGGTTTATTTCTATAAACTTTAAAGAGCTTTTGCAAGTAACTTTAAGGGGTTTAAAGCAACAGATAAGTCGATGAATAAAGGACTTTGCTGACAACTTAAATCAGCTCTTATGTTAATTCAGATACAAAAACTTTAAGGGAACATTTGTGATTTGTGATTTTGGGCTTTATGAATAAAATGAATTACATAACTTAATAAGTGAACTGAGCTTTAGCTGAGGTTTTACTGTATTTTGTACTGTATCAACAGCAAATATAACCTTAGCATGAACATTCAACAAACACATTTGATTCTTTTTATCCTTTAAAAATATAATAACAGGATAAATATTAATTATGGATACTCACTGATTCCTACAATGAGTTTGGTTTCTTTTCCAAAAATGAGTCTAAAATTTCCTCCTGCAGCCGTCACACACTGAATCTGAGCTCAACAATTACTGAACAGACTGTTTCAATCTGACATATTTGCTGACTGAATCAACACACAAACACTTTTCTTTAAATCACAGTGACTAAAATTAATAACGCACAGCACTGCTCATTTCAGGTGAGAAACTCATGTCGTTTGAGCTGGACATTAAAGCATTTTAAAATTTCATTCAGAAGCCTTGACAAGCAGTGCTGAAACGCAGATTATCACTTAACCACTGAAAGGATGAAAATCACAGAAAGTGCAGTTTTTTTGCTGATGAGTCTGTGGTTTGTCATAGAGTTTATCTTGGTTTTGTTTTTTTTAATTTTAGATTTGAGCTTCTTGAACATTTGAGTGGATAAACAGCAAATTAAAAAAGGAGAAAATATGTTTTAAAAAAGGAAGTACTTACTGAAGCAAACTGTCAGCTTAGTTCTGGAGCCAAATATGAGTTTAGCAGCTGCAGAACCAGAAACACTCTGACAAACTCCAGCACATAAACCAGAGATGATCAGAGACTGAATGCATTCTTTTAACTTTTATATATGATTAAATCTATATCCAAATAATTTGAATACTGACAAAAAAATGAAAAATCAAACTATTAAAATGTGCCTGTGGTTTGAGAGTGTGTTTTAACTCAAAGTTTGAGTTTTATTTAAATGGTGACTCACATGAAATTGTCGTTACACTAGTTAAAAATGGTTATTATGTTTACATTTAAAACGTGACTAATTATTTTTTGTTAACCAATTTCAACACATCGTATTCTTTTTCATTTCTTCAGTTAAAAATCGAAATAAATGAATAAATAAATGTCATTTCTATCAAACTTTTACTTGTTACATTTCGCTTTTGTTATATTTAATAATTAAAAAAAAATTAATTTTTTTCTTCATGTTTTATTTTTAATGTTTTTTCTATGGCTTTGTAAAGCACTTGCCTTCCCTTGTGCATGAATGGCGCTATGTAAACAAACTTGCCTTCAGGTTCCTCTGATTTATGTTTATTGTTACTCTGAGACATACTAATATATAATTCTACTTTATTTTTTGTCATTTTTAAGTCTGACTCAGAAATGTGTCAACTTTGTTTTCATTGACTTGCTGAAGCGATTAAAAATAAGGCTCTGCAGTTGGCTGTAAGAATTCTGATCTTTTTCATTATCATCAGTAAAATTATTCAGTTAATATGACCTGAGAGCTTTTCTCTTGTTTTCTCTAATGAAGGTCAACAGTAACACAGGAATAATTGAACGCAAGTTACTCACTGGCCTCGACTGTGAGTTTGACTCCTTCACCAAAGATTATTTTCCAGGCTGCTGCACCAGAACCAGTCACACACTGTTTCTGCTCAGATCAATAACTGATGTTAACTGAACGGTGATGACTTCAAGACAAAATCTGCTAACATTATATTTGAACTCCAACAGAAAAAAGACAAAAGGCCTTGTCTGAAACTGAAGACTGGGCCGACTAACATGAAGTTCTGTAAAAATAACTAATGACACCAAACTACATGAACTGATTGATCGTCATCTGATTGGCTCAAACATGGCAAACACACAAACATTTTCATGGTTAATGTTAAACACGTGATTCTGCATTTCAGTGCATCAAGAAAATTCCTGTAGCTATTTGAATGAACAAATCTGTCATCAGTTTAATTAAACTGTGATGATGATTTATTTGAACTTGATGACTATGAAAAATGCTTTTAAATCTGATATTTACTTGTTTTTACAGCGAGTTTGATTTTTTCGGCAAACGGCAGTTTAAAGTGTCCTCCAGCAGTCACACAGCGAATCTGAGCTGATCAATAACTGTACAACAATCAGAACTAATTAACAACCCACTGAGTTCATTAAAGTTGTTGCGTTAAATCATCTAAATGTCACCAGGCATAAACAGCAAACACATCATCTGATACTCACTTGTGTCGACAGTGAGTTTGATTCCTTCTCCAAAAATAAGTTTTAAGTTTCCTCCTCCAGCAGTCACACAGTGAATCTGAGTTCAACAATAACACTTTCTGCCAATGAGTCTGACTAATTGGCACAAAATCAATCAATAGTTATCAAAATTTAAGCAAGAAGTAAAAAATTACCAAAATGCTGCACTAAAGAAGCACTTTATGAAGAAATAAAAATGACTAAATTTTTTTTCTGACACAACTTTGTGAAAAAATGTTTCCCTTCTGTCCAGATTTACAGTTTCAATCTCAGTTTTACAAAATAGAAGAATTTTCCTTATTTGTCTTTTTTACACAAAGACGAAGCTCTACTGAACATTTCAGCAGCAAAAGCAAAGTGTAGCAGTGGCTGATTGAGATTTTATTAAAAACAAATACAGAAACTTGCTTCAGTCAACAGTCAGTTTAAGACGAGCTGAAGTGACGAAAAATTCACAGCAACCAACAAACTGCGGCTGTGTCACCAGCTTGTTCCTGGATTTAAAACCAGACCAAGCATCATCTGCCAAATGCACACACCTTGTTAAACCGCTGTGTGAATATTCAAAGGGGGCACACAAACAATTTTTGACTGATACACTCTTTTCGTCTGTGTGGTTACAACAGTTAGTATTTATAACAAACGTGTTGTCAACGACTTTGTTAACGTTCATGTTAGGTCACACTGAAGCTCATCGTCAGCAAATTGTTCAAGGTTCAATTGTTAAGGTGTAATAATTTGATTTTATCTGAGTTCATAATTAGGTTGGTCTTTTAAGTCATTGTTGAATTATGTGGTCAAGAGAAAAACTTTATTTTGTTATAATTGTCTAAAAATAATAAATACAAATAAATAAACGATATAATTATTAAAGTTGTAGTAATGTTTTCTGCCGTCAGTGCTGCCATTTTAACTTTAACAAGCAAACAACAGTATGTGCGGTATTTGACCCCTAATACTCACTGCTTTCCACAGTTAGTTTGATTCCTTCTCCAAAAATGATTTTCCAGTCTCCAGATGCAGTCACACAGTGACTCTGATCTGAACAATAACTGCAGCGACTTTGCGGGAGACATTTTTAAAAGATTAAAACAGAAGTCGTTCCTTTTCACTAGACTACCATATGCTTTGTTGGACCTTACATATTCATCTAATCATTCTTAAAATAGAAGCTCATAAAGAAAGTAATACTGAGATAAATGGCTGCACCACATGTTAGTGACAGACTGTGTTGAGGACCAGGTGGTCATACAGGAAAAGCTCCCATAAAAATCAGTCAGAGAGTGACTGATTTATTATCCTCGAGACTCAGTGTGTCAAAATCTTACATTAAGGCATTACATGTAATCAGGAAAATAAAATACTGTAAATGTACTCTGTGTTCTTCTTTACATTGTATAATGTATAATACAGCAAAGATATTTTAAAATATAAAATTATACTCACTGGAATCAACTGTCAACATTAATCCTTCACCAAAAAGTAATTTTCTGTTTCCTGTGGCAGTCTCACAGTGGTTCTGCCCTCAACAAGAACGGCAGAAACCCTAATGAACAGAATCACATCATCTGCAAACAGACATGTTTTTTTTTATTATTCTTTAATGTTTCAGATTTGATTTTCCTATAGCAGCATTCCTCCAGACTGAGTTATTCCAGATTTGTTTGTGTATTATTATGGTATTGGTAAGTGTCAGAATGTCCAAAAGAATATTAAATAAACTATTTAATGCTGTAACAGCAACCTGACTGTGAATAGATGAACAGACGTATGTATCCAAATTAATCTCAGAGGGTAAATATTGTGAAATTAAAACCAATGTAACACATTACTGCTGTCCAGTAGAAACGTCCTACTTGTTCTAAAAGTTAAATTATGATGCGCTGCTGGTTCGTTCAGAACATTTAGACTCAATTAACAAAACTGAAAGGATCCTGTTTGTCCCACATGAGTTGACAATTTGAAAATACTGAAACACTTATTCAGATTTCTGTAAGTTAGTTTAATCCAAGTAAAAATATTCAAACTATTCTCAAGAACACCTTGTGCTGAATATTTGGCTCCTAAATGTAACTACATTTTCCTGCAGTACGTTCAGTTACAGGACGGGAACAGCAGACAGATCCAAAGCATTTTAAATGATTTTGTTAATACTCACTGCTCTGGACTGTTACTTTGGTTCCTTCTGCAAAAATCACTTTGTAGTTTCCACTGGAAGTCACACAGTGGCTGTGATCTGAGCAACAACTGCTTAACTGATTTCCTCACAAACACTGAAGATGAAGGAAATGCAACGGAACAAGAATGTCTGATTTAAAGTTTTACTTAATTTACCAGCTTTAGAAAACACAAAAGCGGAATCCAGATTATGATGTTTTCAACAACTAAGATTTAAGGTTTGAGAAAATTCAAGGTCACACAGATTTTGTCAGGTTAGATTGTGAGTTAGAACTCAGGTGGAGGTGGCTTATATCCCAGTTTCAAGGGATTTTTGAAATAAATCAGAGTAACTGGACTTACTAGCCTAAACGTTCAGTCTGAGCCCCGAGCCAAAGATCAGCCTATAAGCATTCACACATCACGAAGCAGCAGGACACAAACTCTGCAGGCTCCAACGAGAGCGGTGAAGAGAGCTGCAGAGTTTGTGTCCTAATCCAGCTTTAACATCTCTCATTCCGCCAGGTCAAATCTGATGTGAACTCAACATCAAAAAGTCTGACTTCATGATTTAAAGATCGATTTTACTGTTTCAGAGCAAAATGAAAAGTTAATTTACTGCTGCACCAGAGGACGTAAATAATGTCTTTGTGGAAATCATGGTGTAATAAATCCAGTGAGTTGTTATTTCTATGGTAGGGGTAGAATATAAATGAATGTGCAGCAAAATTCTCTTAGTATCAGATTTAAGTTTCCATTAATGTTTCATAACTTAGTTGTAATTGTTAACGTTTAGTTTGAAAACCTATAAAAACTCAAATATTTGGACTTGTAATGTTTTTGTCTGAGAAATATATATATATATATATATATATATATATATATATATATATATATATATATATATATATATATATATATAT
>JAPQLA010231459.1:0-14948 GCA_029822935.1 Naso vlamingii
TAGCTCAAACACTGGTAGTCAATGGGAAGTGCTAGCCTGCCTCCACCTAAAGTCATCAGATAAACTTTCCAACAACTAAATGGTCCTGTGTGCTTGTTGTGACTTGTTTATTTACCACATTATGTTATTTTTAGACTCAGATTAGCACACAGGACGTTTAATAAAAAGAAAAAACGAGCCATTCAGAAGCGAATTGTTGTCTTTCTTCTGCTGGCAGGAAGCAGGAAACCACCACAGTGGCTTCACTAAGGGTGTGTCTAAGGGACAAAATAGTAGCATGTGATTGACACTATCATAAAATAACATGTTGATCGCGGCCTTTTAGTTGACTGTGATTACGCAGTAAGGCTGACGGACCTAATTAATACACATCTGCACACTTTAAGTACTCTCAATTCAAATGTCTTGAGAATAATTAGTCAGTAAAACCTGGATTGGTGATTTCAGGTCAGTCAGATAAGTGATTTATGTCAGTATCAGTACCTGATGCTGATTTTTAGCTGAATTAGTGCCAAATCAGTTAAGTAAGAATTCTGTCCGTTCCCTGATCAAATCCATGTTGGTTTAACACTTGTCAGTTAAGTTCAAAGAAATGTCACAGAAAATCAAAGATTCTTTTGAGATCTTCAAAGTGTGTGAACATGATATTACATAAACAACTGTGATCTTCAAACCTAGACAGAAGATTGTTTCCCCCATATGTTGCACCCAGTTTATGAATGAAGACTTACACGATACAGACTTGATCTTCTGTGAGGTGACACGGTCCCACAATAAGTCTCTTTACGTTTCTCTTTTTCAGGTAAACCTGAGGTGTTCTTGTTTGCAAAGAATTCCAAAGTCGAGACAAACATCATTTTGACTTGCTTCGCAACTGGTTTCTACCCAAAAGACATCATTTTTCGCATCAAGCGGGGCGGCCGCATTCTTTCCGAAAGGGACGGATTGAAAACGACGGGTGTTCGACCAAATGAAGACGATACGCACCAGATCAGATCTGAGGTTGAGATTTTAAAGAGTGACCAATCAGAATACACCTGTGAAGTCATTCATGCTGCATCAAAAATGAGGGTCGAGAGAGCTTGGGGTGAGAACCTTTTTGTTGTTGTTGTTTTTCTCATTTCTCTCTTTTTTTCTCCAATGACTAAAATTACCATCCCTAATAAAGTCTGAATACATGTTCAGCCAAAAGCCCCAAGACTGTTTTATGAGACTATTTCAGGTTTTTCAGATCCTTCTGTTACAGTCACAGATTTAAATTCTGGGAACACAACATCATAAATATAATACGCTTCAATGGGACTCTCTGTCTGTTTGCTGTGTCTTAAAGTCAGAAGTGGCTCACCTGCACTAACGATTGATTTGTGTTGTTTTAATGTAATCAAATGGCAGCATCACTGAGCCTCATTTTCATAGCAAAATCTAAACCACAGTTCATTGACACTTATGAATAGAAATGATGTTGAAGGAGAGCAGAACATAAAACTGTTTTGCTGTTTTTCTGTGTTTTTAGATCATGTAGTTACTGATGGAAGTGGAAGTGGGCCGATCATTGGCGGTGCGGTGGGAGGGGTCGTGTTCCTGGTTGTGGTACTCGTGGCTGTGTTGCTGATCTTGATGAAGAGAGGCATCATTGGTAGGTTCAACATATTCAAAAACGAAAAGGGCAGACACACACCAAGACTGTTTTGAGGTGCAGGGACTGGCAGCAAAATACTAAAACAGAAAAAATAGGTTCAGCATATTACCGTAACCTTCACTCGACAAAAAGATACCAGCACAGAGGAATATGTTGTCTTTTATGTTGTTTAACAACAATTATGTGGAACACTTGATTCAACAAAAGTGGATCTTTTAGAGTCATTAGAGTGAAAAAAAAACAAAACCCTGCAGTTCTGCTGCTGATGTTTAACACATAAATTCATATTGAGGTAAAAGTTTCACAGCAACATTTTACCAGCATTTACGTGTGACATGATGACGTTTGTAGTGCAGTTTCCATTGCTTATCAGGTCCAAAGTTCTGTTTTTATCTTGTGACGAGGTGTTCAGAGGTCACATCAAATGGCAGGCCTGTCAGTTATGTGCTACAGTGTCTCTTGTACACAGTCTGAAAAGATCAAAACTCTAAATCACACAGTTCCACACATCTGTGCTGGGAGCTTCCCAGTCTCCAGGTTCTACCTCATGTTTGCCTCATTCATAATCAGTTATTTCATATTAATTATATCTGTTAATACTGTCTCTTTTCACAGCATGCGCAAGAGGACAGGGATCCAAAGGTAACTACTTTATTTCCTTCAAAGTCTTACGAAGTTTATAGCTCACAGGTTCAAATCTGCACAGGATCAATTTAGATGTGCACCTTCTGTATTCCTTCTTCTTCTGCTGTTCACTGGCACGCATGCACTCTGCGGTTTCTCTAAGACGTATTTGATTCTAAAATGACAAAGTGCTAATGTGACTCTGAAAAAAAAAAGGTAAATAAACAAGTCACAACAAGCACACAGGACCATTTAGAGTTGTTGGAGAGTTGATCTGATGACTTTAGGCGGAGGCAGGCTAGCACTACCCATTGACTACCAGTGTTTGAGCTAAGCTAATTAGCGGTGGGCGAGCTCTGCCCGTCTCTTCCTTGTTGCTACACGCACAGTCCAAAGAATGAGATCTATCTTCTTGTCTGGAACTCAGGAGGGAGGCAAATAAAGAGGAGAAGAAAAATTGCTTTCCATCCATCCCCCAGCAGAGAAAGTGCCAGAGCACATTGGTTGTTTGCCTCATTCATAATCAATTATTTCATATTAATTATATCTGTTAATACTGTCTCTTTTCACAGCATGCGCAAGAGGACAGGGATCCAAAGGTAACTACTTTATTTCCTTCAAAGTCTTACGAAGTTTATAGCTCACAGGTTCAAATCTGCACAGGATCAATTTAGATGTGCACCTTCTGTATTCCTTCTTCTTCTGCTGTTCACTGGCACGCATGCACTCTGCGGTTTCTCTAAGACGTATTTGATTCTAAAATGACAAAGTGCTAATGTGACTCTGAAAAAAAAAAGGTAAATAAACAAGTCACAACAAGCACACAGGACCATTTAGAGTTGTTGGAGAGTTGATCTGATGACTTTAGGCGGAGGCAGGCTAGCACTACCCATTGACTACCAGTGTTTGAGCTAAGCTAATTAGCGGTGGGCGAGCTCTGCCCGTCTCTTCCTTGTTGCTACACGCACAGTCCAAAGAATGAGATCTATCTTCTTGTCTGGAACTCAGGAGGGAGGCAAATAAAGAGGAGAAGAAAAATTGCTTTCCATCCATCCCCCAGCAGAGAAAGTGCCAGAGCACATTGGTTGTTTAGCTTGTTTTTTAGTTTGTTTTTGGTTTATTTCTTTTCTTTGTAATTATTTTACACAGAGAATAAAGATAGTTGAAAGAAGCAATTTGTTATATGCCCAAATAAACAGCACTGTCTTAATGTGAACTGATAAGGCTATGTTGAGTGTACACTGGGCAGTTGTGTCATTTTTGTAAATGACCTAAATTAAGTTGTATTTCCTCCACAGGGTCAGCTGAGTCTCTTCAAAGCGGTTCCTCTGGCAGCTCCGGTAAGCAACTTTGTTGACTGATGGGAAACTTCACTGTTTACACAGTCATTTTCTGATGTTGTGCTCTTCTCCTGGTGTTTTCTTGAATTGCTACGATTGAACACAGCCATTTTAGAAAACTAAGATGATAAACTCTGTTGGTGACATGTAAGAGAAACTGGAGCCGTGTTTTCTGCGAGTCAGAAAACTTCAAACCTGAACAGATCAAATATAAATCTACACAGAGAACAAAGTATCTGTTCTTAAAGTTTAATATCATGAAGACATCCAACAGAATTATTAGGGTTAAACAACAGCAGCTGACTCCTTTTAGTTCACTCTGCCCAGACTGAATCATCTGCACTATGAATTTAATATGAACTAATCCAAAAAATACCAGAATGGCTCGAAATAGTTAATTTTGTGAATTTCTTTTAACTTTTTTAACAGGTGAACCGACTGAAGTTAAGATCCCTCTTACAAGTAAGAGCCTAATTTCTCTGCTGTAGATTTTGTTGTCATTGGACATTTTATCCTTCAAATTTTGAGTGTTTTTGTGCTGAAGATGTTTGTATAGTAACTCTGGCTCTGATGGAGGAAACCCACAAGTTTCATGAAAACAAATTTAAGTTTATTAAGTAAATTATTTTTTTTAAAGTTTGACATAATTACTTTGTAGAAAAATTAAGTCAAAAAGGACACATTTGCAGAGAACTCTTGAGAACTCATTTTTAATGTGTGTGTGTGTGTGTGTGCGTGCGTGCGTGCAGGCTCTGGGGGAACTGCTCCGATTAATGGTAAGTAAGAGATTTCTTTCACAAAGATGTCATGAAGACATGATGTCACTTGGAGCTATGGTTGTACATTGAAGTAACGCTGTCGTAGAAATACGTTAAGCTGAGGATTTTGTCTGCCGTCACTATGATGCAGCTCCTGATCTCTCACCAGATTTATTGTAACTGTAACTTTCAGAGAACTTTTAGTGAATATACAAACCCAAAGTAGTCCAGGAAGCACAGCTGGAAAATGTACACTACACCATTAATGCATACGCGCCTAAATTCATCTTGTTTTCTCTGTAGGATCATCCTAGACGACACAAGTCTCCTGAAGGGAGAGGAGAAAGTCTGAAGAAACAATCACAGAATTTCCATGAAGCCTCACTGAGTTCTGTGCAATGTAATTCTGTATCACAACAAACACATTTACAGTGGAGTAGAAGGAAAATTTGGAAGTCAGGATCGAAGAACAAATATAAGCTGAAAAAAATGTGTCCAGTGTCTGTACAGTACTGTATAATGAATCTGTTCAACACAGCAAAACCAAAAAAAAACTTGGTGTGAGTCAAGTTGGAAAACACCTGTTTTAACATTTAATGAGACATTTTAAAGTGTTGAGAAGTCACTGCCAAAAGCCACACAGTTGTAGTTGTTTTAAGAAAAACAAGCCTGAGCATCTTTCCTCCTAAAAGAATGATGATGGCTGCAGGCTGACCTTGGTAATGTGAGACGCATTTGAAAAACCTGAAAATTTGTGTGTTAATGTAGAAAGAGTCCTGTCCAGACGTTTACAAGTGAACTGAGGGAAAAATACCAAATAAAGTTTAGGAAAAAAGCATCAGCACAGTGAATGGTTGTAAAAATGCACTTAAAGTGAAATTTTGAAGAACATTAGTGATGCTTTTGCTAAAATAAACCCATTCACTCCAAATAAATGTATACTTCACGAGTGATAACAATCCCGCGGGGGAAAACAGCGTTCTGCTGTATTTCCGTCCTGCTCGTCATTCACTCTCAGTTTCTGTCAGGCTGCTTTGAAAAAATTAACCTGAGTGAATCAAAACTTCTGAAGATAATCCAGTACAGTGACACACTCAACCTGCACTTCAAGATAAGATGATTATTATTGCTGAATGATTTTTCTGGTCTACAAGACTAAAAATGAATGGAAACCAACAGATGATTGTAACAGGGAAACAATTGGAAAAGAGTGAAGAGTGATTTGTATTGAACAGGCTCAATTTGTAAATAAGACTGCTATGATCATTTAACTACATCTTTGTTTATAAAGCTTTTCTATCAGCACTTAAGATAGGGCTGGGCGATATAAAGATACATCATTATCGAGATATGAGGCTATGTATCGTCTTGGATACTGTTTAATAGTGATATGGAACAGTTGGTGTTTTATCCTGATTTTAAAGGCTAAATTACAGTAAAGTGATGTAATTTTCTCAACTTATCCGACTGTTCTACTTGTTTAAATACTTTCCTTTATCCACTTCATGATTACATCTACATTACTAATGATTATTAATCAAAAATGGATTGAATTTGAATTTTTTAAAGTGCTAATAGGCATCCCTACAATGCTGTCACATCAGAGAGGAAATTTGGTCCAAAAACGTCATGTTTGTGTCTCCTAGTTCTTGCATTCATAAAGATGTTGAGATTTAAAAATATTGAGATGTGTATTGTTTATCCAGAAATAGCCTAAAAATATTGCAGTATGATTTTCAGCTCATATTTGAGGTGAAGCTGTTTATGTGTGGATTTATAGCAGGTCTGATACTTTTAAATCTGTTTCTGAGAGGGGGGGGTAAACAAATGTAATAGAGTCTTATTTTTATTGTATTTTAATGTTGACTCTTGAGCTTTCACACTCCTGATAATTGTGGCAGCACCGGTGACTGTAAAGTGAAAAATTTCTCCCCAAAAATATTATTTTGTCAGTTTAGGAAACATGGAAGACGACGATTGATTTTTAAATTTTTGTTCTTTTTAAAGAGGAAGACCAGATCTTGCCACGACTTGTACTGTTTCATCTTTCTGCTCATTGACTGTTGAGATTTTTTTATTCTGAGTTTCCTTGTTTGAATCGTGTGCTTAATATAATAAAGAAATATTGTGGAATTACTGTTGAGTTGAATGCTTAATGTAGAAGGCTTATAGACGAAGTTCTTTTTACAAGATAAAGATCCGACTAAACTGTGGTGGTTTGTATGCCTTGAAATTACTCACTAGCTGAGTCCACAAAAACGAACCTTGTGAAACATCAGTTTCCACTAAAAGTCTCCGTTGACTGACAGTCATGAATTTCATCACTCGGTCACTGACTCAATTAAATAGTTCCTTTACTTTGTTGAAACATTCATCTGAAGCTCAATTCTGGGGACATTTTCAAAACACCTTTCTGATGAATGATAAATTGTCAGCCTGTACTAAACATAACAGCAACCTCTAGTAAACCAATATTTAAAGCTAAAATTTGTTTCGATGCCCCGTCTGGTCCAAGTAACAAGTAACATTAGTCTTATCCACTGAGAAACGTTTGGTCTATGAGTCTGTTTCCACAACAGCGCGATGCATTTTTTGGCATTAAACAAGCCGAGGTCTATGAATGTTAATTCATTTTTGAAATTATGTTTTTTTGGATGTGGACCTAACAAAAAAAAGTTTAGGGTTCATTGTGATTTGTTTTTAAATTTTTTCAATTGTTATTCTTACCTCCTCCCAGAGCACTTTGATTTTTTTTACATTGCCATATACAATGAAAGAGTGTTTCTTTACTTTCTGTACATGTTGTGCATATGCCTGGTATGTTTTTGTCATATCTATTTAATTCCACTGGTGTTACATACATCCGCGACAGTGAGAGTGATTCTTTTAAATACTTTTTAACATCATAACATATCTGGATCCTGTGTTTTTCAGCTGGATTTTTAACTTGTTTCTGTAAAATTTGAACAGTGTCTGAATATGTGAATAAGGGAAGAGGTAAATTTAAATTGTAAGATTCCATTTCAGTCAGCTGAACAGCTAAACCAATTTTTTAAGAAATTATTTTCGCGCACATAACGTCATGACGTCACTAGGCGGCGGCAGAACACGTCGTTTTGAATCGTCACGGCGGTCTCACAGGGGCTTTTCTGTCCGTTTATCAGCTCAGTGTTTGGGTGTGTTTGTGTGTCAGCTGTGCCGGGACACACGGAGCAGCAGGCGGGTCTTCCGAGCCAAACAACGGGCGGACACTTAAAAGCGTTTGTCTTATTGTGGTGTATTTACGTTTGCCGTTAACTCGCCGGTAAGCAGTTTGCTGTTAGCCTGTGTTGCCATGGTGACGCTCCGGAGTCGAGGCAAAGGCGACGCGGATCAGAGCTGCGGCCCGCAGCGGACACAGCAGAGGCCGGCCCGGAGCTCCGTGTCCACGCCGCGGCTTCCACCGGAGACACGGAGGAGGAGTGCGGTCATCCGGCCGGAGGAACCTGGGTGCTCCAGTGTGAGTCAGCGTGTTAACGAGGCTTCGCTGCGTTACTTAAACTGTTTAACGGCCTCCGACCGGCAAAACATTCATACCCTTCAACGTTCATAAAGTTTTGTCCTTTTTTTATTATTGTGGGAAAGAAACACACGTAAATACATTTGGGGATTAGTATTAATTTAGATAAATTATCTCCCAACAGAACATTATTATTACTGAGCAGAATTATTTCTAATCATTCAAATAATGCTCACATTAACCTGACGTCAGTTCTCTGAATTATTTAGAATTTATTCATGTGTTAAGTCTGTTGCACATATAAAATAATGTAATGATACGGTTTCATTTCTGTCTGAGGAACTTCTGTATTTATAATTATCATTTTAATTATGTAGGATGAAGATGAGAAACCTGTGAGAGCCATCATCAGGTCAGACAAAATAATCCGTAAATTATTGATAACCACAGCTTTAATGATTAGACAAGAGAAAGTACTTTCCTGTCTAGTCCTCCAGTCTTTCAAATACTGATTTCTGACTGTGAAATGTACTGTATGTACGCCTACAGTGACATCATAACAAGCTACCTTTGCCATACAGCAGCCTGACTCTTCTCTCATACTGAACCTTGTTTGATGTTTATAGGAAATCTCAGAGACTTCAAGACATTGCAGGTAAGACCAGTCACGTGACCAGTAAATATCATCACCTGGAATATCAGGGAGGTTTTGGATAAAAGTCCTGAAATTTGTTACGCTCCTAAATAAAGGCAAAATATTTCATTCATTTAACAGAAGTTCAGCAAAAGGAGAATATGTGTCAGTGCTGCAGTAGATCAGATCTTTATCACTGTTTGTTTAACTACAGAAAATAAGGGATTGGTGATAAATTGATTTTATCGATTAATTCAAATTAGGATTTAGCATTATGGCCTACAAATGAAATCCCAGACAAAAGAATCGTTTCAAATATGCTGTCTATATTTCAAACAACATGAATTTCCCTGTTGGGAGTAAAGTGCAAACCTGGCTTGAACCAAACTAAACCTTTTTTAAATAAAGGTTTGATCAAACAAAAATCAATCCCTCAATTTGGAAATTATGAAAAATAAGAGCCCAGAGCTGAGAGGGAGTCGTAGGCTTACGTTGTCCAAACACATTAATTCCAACTTCAATTTAAAATAAATTTATTGCACAACCCAAATTTAATTTGGGGTTTTGGAAGATTTATTTATTTTTTTTAATTTGAATGAAAATTGATTTTCTTTTTCTAGGCTTGTGTTTATTTGAGGAGGCTCAAATTACATAGTTTTGATTCATGATGACAGAAGAATTACATGTAAATATGCTTTGTCAAATAACTGCAACTTCCCTCCCCTGAAACTACATAGTGCACTTTTAAAGTTTGCAGCTTGCACTTTAACCCCAAAAATTGAAATTGAGTTTGCTTTTGTTAATTGTTATTGTTAAAATAAAAGCAAAACTTTTTTTTAAATAAACTTTGAATGAGGTTGGCATTTAATAATTCTGAGGGTTTTTTTAGGCCATATCACACAGCCCCACGGCAAATATTTATTTTATTTGTGTTAAATGTGAATTAATTTGTTTGTAGACAGGAAAATCTCTGGTTATTAGTTTTGTTGTTTTATTTTGTCAGGATGGTTTAAAGGCTGTTTCAGAGGCTTCAGCCATCTGTTGGTGAAACAGTTTTGGAAAATGATCAAATAAAACATTAACTTGCATTTCAGTGCAACATATTAGGTATCAGTGATGTCAGTAGGTTTTTTTAAAAAATATGGTCAACTTCTGTGAACATCCATGAGTGTGTGTGTGTGTGTGTGTGTGTGCGTGCGCTTAGATGGCTGGAGAGGTGGGCTGAGGAGAAGCAGGCGGTCAGTCAAACCCACCAGCAGGTATCAGGCCTCCAACATGTTCGATGGCATCAGCACCAAGTAAGACAGAAACTCTGAGCATCCAAAAAAAAACAGCGTGATGTTTTTATGAGAGCTAAAATAATTTAGTCAATTTATTAGAATTTTAACGTTTTCTTTGTGTTATTTCTAAGCTAGCTGAATATTTGGTAACATTTAGAGCATCCATCTACAATGCATAAACATACTTATAATGTATTATAATATGCCTATAGTGCTGTGTAATCGTAGTTATAAACAAGGTTAGGGTTAAACATAACCATAACCATCCGTAGATTGCCTAAGCCACACCCCTTCCAGTGGACCCCCGGGGACCTTAGTACGGAAAAAATATAAACGGAAGTCAAAGATAAAAGGAAAATTGTTTGATCCTGTTTGACTTGTGCCCTGAATTACACATTTGATGTTCGTCAGTTTAAATGATAATTTTTCGTGTGAAGAAAGTCTGTTTATCATCAAATGGTCGCTTTATTAGCTTGTAAAAATCCGTAATTATAAAGACTACAACACCAGTCACGTAACTCAGCCTCTCTCAAACTTTTTTGTGCCAGGGCACAGTAATGTATGGCCCTCAACCTCTGGGGCCCACTTACTTAAATATTCTGTAAAGGAATTGCTTTACAGCACTTTGCTGTGGTTGGCCATTTCATCTTTCTTTCTTTTCAAAAATTCCTGAGATTTATCCTTAAGACGCACATGCTTTGTCTCCGAATGTCTGCACGTTTTGATGGTTTCATTGCTTCATTGCTGAGAACTATTTCGCTGATTGCACAGGCTTTGGTGGGCAACTTTCGCTGGATATGAAACTATGGTTACATATGTAACAGTGGTTCTATGAATTTCATATGACTGCCAGAGGCGGTGCTTAAAGCACCTGGATGTCCATCACATCACATGCAGATGCAGGTCGAGCGTCTCAACAAAGTCACTTGTGACAGGGGTGACGTATGTCTCTGCCCCAGTATTTAAGGCACGCTTACCCCGGAAGTAACCTCTTGGCAATCATCTTGTCAGTATTCCGAGTGACTGCCAAGCTCTGCCGGTCATCCCAAATTCATAGAACCACGGTTACATACGTAGCCATCGTTCTATTTCATTTCTACTGACTGCCAGAGGCGATGCTTAAAGCACCTGGATGACTCATACCAACTGGGTTGCGTGGAAGACCTACTCACCCTTTAGGAAGGCTAGGAATGGTGTGAAAGGGCAGCTGTGGCCAATGAGTTGTGCGTTGCCACACTGATCCTATAAAACCACAAATGTGCAAGTTGATACCCAGGATGCAGCGGTGCAGATACCTGAGAGCAGTACTCCACGCAGGGCTGCCCATGATGTAGACATACTCCTAGTTGAGTGTGCCTGAACGTGAGGAGGGACTGGGAGGCCACTATTGCTGTAGGTGTAAATGATGGCCTCCGCAATCCACTTTGACAACCGCTGCTTCGACAAAGCATGGCCCGCTTATGTCCTGTGCGACAGGCAAGCAGTGAATGACCGCCGGAATTCAGCAGTCGTCTGGATGTACGTCCTCAGTGCCCAAAAAGGGCACAGCAGAATACCACCTTGCCCCTGCTCATCCTCCTCAGCGGGGGGTTCAAAAGCTGCGAGACTGAGAGGCTGGTTTGTATAAGACGAAGAAAAAGGGATTAGGATTAGGCCCCCAGTGTAGGCACTCTCTGCTGATAGACAAGGTGTGCAACTCACCCACTCGTTTAGCTGATGCCATGGCTAAAAGAAAGGCTGTTTTCACAGGCGACCACTTTAATTCTGACCTCCCTAGATGTTCAAATGGGGCAGCTGCTGAGTCAGTCTCAGGGAAGGTAGGATCTGGTGCTCCCCTGGTGGTTTACATGGTAAACCACTGATATGTTGTCCGTCCTTATTAGGACATGCCTCCCTGCTAGAACTGGGAGGAAATGTTTGAGGGCAGGAAGGACGGCTTGTAGCTCCCACACATTTATGTGTTGTCTCTGCTGCTGAGGCTCCCATGAGCCTCGGGCAGCCCTGCACTGCCACACAGCACCCCACCCGGCCTGGGATGCATCTGTTGTTACAACTTCTCTGCGACGAGGTACGGACCCTAAAGGATCCCCCTGAGTCAGCTGTGAACGCGTCCTCTATGGGCATAGACATCAACTGGCAGTAACTCTGGCCATCTTGTGCCGGTGATGTTTCGGATGTAACCTGTGACTGTTCATCCGGATCTGAAGAGGCCCCAATGAGAGGAGGCCCAAAGGGACTACAGATGAAGCTGCCATGAGCATGCCCAGCAGTGTCTGGAAGGATCTGAATGTTAGGGGCCTGCCTCTCCTGGATTGACCCTTAAGCTAGATAATATTGTTGATCCATCGCTGAGATGGAGTTGCCCTCATTAGCTGGGAGTCCAGCTGGATGCCAATGAATACTGTTTGCTGGCTGGGTGTTAGGGAGCTCTAGTTGTAATTCACCATGAGCCCTAGCCCGGTATTGATGGAACTGCACTAGTCGCCATAACGGGTCTCTGTCTTTGAGGGGATACACAGCACAAGCTAGCAAACTGCCTCCTGGCTTGCGACACTGTGTTCTAGGGCTCATTGTGCAGCAGGACCAAAGAGCTGTCCTGGAACAACAGTAGGAGAGTGGAGGGCTTTCCTGCAGGGCTCTGGGAGTGGTGACTGAGCCAACCATATTTGATGCTGTGCGAGGGTTAGGGAAGACCTTAGCCTATCCAAGTCCTTCGTCATATAAGCACATGCCTGTAATGAAGCCTCACTCAGGCTCTGTACTGACTGGTCCGTCCCAGAAGGCTGGAGGGTCTGGGACAGAGTTAGAATTAAGTGTGACATTGAATTACCAATGCGTGCGACAAGTGCTGCAGCATCGTAGCTCTTACCAATAAAATCATCAGTTAATCAACACTGTGGCCGGGGGCAGCGCGCATCAGGTCTTAACGCCTCGTCAGGTGAGAGTAACAAGGCGGCAAGGGCCGGGTCTATGCTCAGCATGCGGTCCAGACGGTAACTGGACGCACCCTGCATGTTTACCAACGCTCGTTCCTTCACCATTCTGTGTAGATGTATTGAAATAAGCGTCCAAACACTTTTGTTTAGAGCAGACCACGGCTAGCTTGTAGAGCTGGATGAAATTTTTGCTGTACAAGCTTGTCATTTCTCAGCCAGAGTAGTTCAGTACCGTTAAGGGAGCTGTTGATTGAGTCACAAAACTGTCATAACAACAGGATTTTTTTAGTGTACTACTGCAACTTACAAAGTCTTCTGGGTATTGCAGTATTTTGCACAGCTGAAAGCAAACCTGCTTAAACACAGACATTTCATTGAATATATAGTTATTTTTTTTGTTTGGGGGGTTGCTGCGGACTGCCAGGCATGTGAGAAACACTGACGTAACTGACATCATAACATTTTCCCTCCTCTGACTCACAGAATTTACTAACTCCCCCTTCGAGTGGCTGCAGCTCAACATGACCCATTTATAATGGTTCTCACAGCTTTTAATACTTTTCCTCTCGTCCTGGAAAAACGCTGTGAAATCTGCCGAGCTGACGGCCATGTCTGTACTGATGATGTATATTGTCCAAGACGAGACATGTAGTTCACTTAACGGTCTGACAAAAAACATTTTATTTTATTGTTTGACGACAAAATTCGACTTTCTTTGCATGAAAGATTCTCTTTTAAATTGCCAACCAACATATGTGTAATTCAAGGCACAAACCAAACGGGATCAAAAAATAATGTGTCCCTCTCCTTAGACATATTTTTTCTGAATTAAGGTCCCGTGGCCCGGAAGTAGAGCGGCATGTCATAAGCACTCTATAATGCATTACAAGTGTGTACAGAATGTGTTTTAATGCATTAAAGTAACAGGCTTCATATAAAGTGCTTCCAAATATTTTTAAGTTTTGGCCTGCTTGAGTAAAAAAAACAACAATTTAAAGATATTACTCGTGCCTTAAAGTTGATTTAATTATTAATAATTTTTGTTCTGCAGCACAGCCAGGTCAGTCCTGAAGAAGATGGACAACATGAAGAAGAGGAGGCGGCTCAGTGTCAATAAAGAAGGAGTAAGTTATCTCTTCACCAACATGTTGCACCTCCATCCTGACAGAAAACTCCTCATCTGGGCTGAACTGCGTCCGTGAGTGTCTGTGAAGTTCATTTGTGTTTGACAAAAACGTGACTGTCTGAGCCTCATCGATGTGGTTTGTGCACAGCAATGTGGGTTTAACATGGCTCCAGTTTGTGGAAAAACAACATGTTAGTGTAAATGTATGTGATTCACACTGCTGGTGTGTGACGTACTGCAAGGTGGGCGGGGTTTGTTTTTGGCTCATCTGTTTCCAATACGGCGGGCGACATCACATATCACAGCGAAACAGAAAGATAAAATCTGTTTCTGAAAACATTCAGGGCAAGAAAAATGCCATAACTGAGTCTTGATATTTCATCAGCACGGTGTAGTTTGACTGTTTCCTCCATGATTTTGGCCTGTAAAGTTTTTCTCCAAGAATGGCGAAGGCATGATCTGCCCTCTGCCTCATGTCATGCTGTAAAAAAACAAATCTGGCTCATTGTAGAATTTGACAATGCTTGGCATCAAGTTAACAACAGAATGACAACAGGGGTAGTCCCTCCAATGGCCCTGATTGGCTAATTTTTATCTCCCACTGAAGCTCATTGGACCGTCTCGTTTTTAAGCCCAAAAAATGCTGTTAATGTCACAATGCCAGACTCTTACTATTCACCACAAACTGTAGTTTGATGCAACTCTTTGCTTGAAACTAATCTGTGTTTTGATGATTGTTATATGTCACACTGTCCACATAACAAAAACTACATGACTCAGAAGTCCAGACATCCATTATCTATAATCTTTAATCTTTGGTAGGATGGTGGGGGGTGGAGCCAGTCCCAGCTGACACTGGGTGAGGACTGGCCAATTCAGAGACAGTCAGTTATTAACACGAGATCCCCCAAAGTACGCTGCACCAGTGGTGTGAAATGGTATGTACACTTCTTGTCTCCTAAGTGGGCGGAGTCATGTCTCCCATGGAGACAGTTAGGAACCACCATCCCTCCGCCTCATCTGGAAGTGTTATAGCGTCGTGTGAATGGATTAAAGCAGATGGATTTTGTGTCTCATGATATTTGTTTGATGTAAGTTTGAACTTTTAATTC
>JAPQLA010231511.1:0-14944 GCA_029822935.1 Naso vlamingii
AAAATACGTATTTATGAAAGCAATATTTGATTTTTGCTAATAAAAAGCCAAATAAGTTACATACTGGGCCTTTAAAATGAGTAAATAAATAGACACACACTAGCCTCAAACAAGCAGAACTCATGTCCCCAGTGTTATGTCATTTAAGGGCTGTAATGTTAAGTTTAAAGTGTGGTAGAATTTTATTTGAAAAGCATGATTTTCTGTTAAGTTAGATTAGTTAGCCAGCTACATTAGCTAATGTTGGATAAGAAAATAAGACAACAAAGAACTCTTAAACAAATAGTATGTAGATAAAAGCTGAAGATTAAAGTACATAAAACACTGTTAAATTTTAGTAATTGCTCTTACTTGTGGGTGTCATAGAAAGAGATAGAGCAGGTAGACAAAAACACAGGCAGAAGGCAGGCAGGCTGAGAAGCAAGATTTTCTATTGTACAGTTGACGTAACGTAAGCAGGGCACAGACAAACCAAAAAGATGACTTGACAAAAACTGAGCAGAGTCTCAGTGCCCTATGTTACACTCAAGTGTGGTGCAAAGCGCCAACGCCAGACGCAAAGGTTTTAATTTATTCAAGCGGTGTAAAACTCCATTTTTGCCATTCCCTGAAGAAGAAACTGTGGTCTGCCCCCTGTGCTCCTGGCGCACAGTGAATACTCCTATCAGCTGTTCAAAATCACTTCACCAACTCATGGGTATGTGTTTGGCCAGAGATGCATAACCAATCAGAAAGTCTGCTCTCATTACATTTAAGATCAGATGTGCCCATGACACAAACGCTGGCAGGATTACCGGGTGCAAACAAAGAAAAAAGATTTTCAAGTCACAAGACAGGTTGGCTGGCTTGATTAGTCAAAGCGTGAGAACGCACGATGAGACAGCGGGGCACCTTCAAAGCGGTGAAAAAAAGACTACAAAAAGAAAAGTGGTCTGAAATAGCAGCGATTGTTACCTTATCTTCTGGCACCACTGAGACAGATGCACAATGCATTACCTGCAACTTTAGCCAAATGCGCCCTTTCTTACGCAGGCATGCCAGGCAGTCTTTGTGCCTCTATTTAGACTAGGAAAAACCAAGGGCTAATGAGACTGAAACTGTAAATGTGAAAGGTAGGTATTTAAGGAGAAACTGATTATGGAAGAGCACATGATGGAGGTATAATTGTGAATATATGTCTGCATCTGTACATACCAATGTACAGCCAGTCACACAGTATCTGAATACAGGATCCTGACCAGATTTGGCAGACTGTGTAAATCTAGTAGCACTTGAGGGAAAGTCTGGGAATCACAGAAGTCTAGGATTCATTCTCCGAGAACCATAAATGACCATGATATAGCTGAGATATTTTTTTCAAGATCAAAGTGATGGACTGATTGGGCAATATACCAACATTGCTATCCATAGGGTCATGCCACTACCATGACTAAAAGTTTAATGTGAGCTGAACTACACATTGTACATGGCAGATGTAAATTTTAATTGCAGGGTTTATGTTGTATAGGAACTACACCTTGCAGCAGGTGCCTCTGCCCCTGGCTGACATCATGCAGAGTTACCGCAGCAACCCTGACAGAACAAGGGAGGCTCTGTACAAGGTCAGTCCATTAGTGTGTGACTAGTGTGTTGTAAAATGTGTCAAGTGCACCATATATAAGAAACTGAATGATGTACTATACATGTCACAGAAGTCATTTCTCACTGCTTGTTTTCTTTAGCATGCCGTCTTTCCATCTAAATGACAAGTTTGTGGTATTAAGGAATGCAGATTTAAATGTAATGTTGTTTGCTTATACAGAATGTGTGACAAGAAGATAAAGATATTCTAACCTTAGTTCAGTCAGGACCACTACATCAAAAGAATATATTTATATTTATATGTATTTGTAGCAAGTTAAATTTGGCGGTATGGCTCTGTTCTGATTGCTCCCTGCCCTTCCATTAGCATACATCGAAAGCCTAACTGTGCGCTCACACCAAAAGACTTACGGGTGACAAAAGCAGCCGGCAGTAATTTATTATCAATGGAGGCCACCGACAAAGAGCTTCTGGCGCCTTGGCAGCAGCAGGCGCTGCGATGCCAGAATCAAGAGCGATGATTTTAAGTTGAGGCGAGTTTAACTTTATGCAAATTAACAGCGATGCTGCTAAGCAGTAACCAATCACAGTTTGATTCCCTCCTGCCCTGCCCTCCCTTTCCCTTCCTTTCAGTGTGAAAATGAAGGAGAGACCAATCACCACTGTCTCCCTTTTTATGACCCTTCGCTGTTTGTTCACGGTGATGTAAACAAACAAAAAAAAAAAATTTGTGGAAGAAAGTGTCAGATATAGTAGGGATTTCTAGTGAGTAATCCCTGCTGTGCAGTGTTGGGTAGTAACTATACAAACAAAAAACAAATGCCAAAGGAGTGAAAATTTAGCTTGGTGAATTACAATGTAGACTAGCCTGTTGTATTTTGTAATACAGCAGTTGAAATATACAAATGACGACTTGATGCCTGTGGTGCTGCTTGAACAACCCGCCCTCTGGAAGACAAGCTGGCAGCAGGCTGGCAGCGAGCAGCCAGCCACCACAGTGACTAATGCTGCTCGTAAATCTTTTGGTGTGAACACACAGTAAGGCTGGGAGAGCGGCAGAAAGCCCCCATGGTCACAGAACAGAGCACGCATTAGTGACAACACAGTGACACTGATGAAGTCAGACCCAGCATAATTGAAGGAGGTGGGGTGGAGGTGGGTTGCAAAGTGGCTTGCAAAGGAAGCAGCAGAATAGACAAGGCAACAGCAGTTTAAATAAGGCGCCTTTGACTAATTTAGCCAATCATATGGGTGACCGGCGATCAGCTGACTGATCAGCTGATTGTGGCTGATGACAGCTCAGCTTGACTTCGTGGCCTGTCTAAACTACTGCTCTGCTCAATTTCAGTAAGCACAGGAAGAGCCTCCTTTTCAACTCTGGTTAATACTCTCCTCCTGCAGCACTCCCTTATACACCCACTAAAATTTGCACGTGTAGCTAACCAGCCAGGACATGTATAACTAATACGTATGTCATCAAAGCGGCTAACTGGTATACATTCATCCTGCATGTGTATGTTCATGATGTGTGTTGTGAATAAGGTTGTCATTGTTTCACCATCAAAGCTGAACAACTCTGTAGTGCAATTTGTTACATAATGTGACATTGGGCTCTATTTTTGTCAGTCTGGGTGCAGCACAGATGCAGGTCTAAGCTTTGGGTGCAGGAAGTGCAAGTAGGTGTGGAATTTGGTTTTTGAAAATTTGGTGGACAGTAGGATGAACAGACAATTGAAAGGTGTGTCAGCTGATTTCAGACATGGCCAGTCACATCACCCCTCTCATTCCCTTTAAGACTGCTGTTACACAACATAGTCAATTTCATCTGAAGAAGAAGTGTTATGCACACTGAATGATGATGATATGGATAAGGCAGGTGACTTTACTGACAGCCTCTGTAACTGCAAACATAAGAGAAAGACAGTCTTCTATGAGCATCAGCGTTAAATACTGCTCTGCAGACTGTCTAATGCGATACAACTAGGCTGACTTCCTGGTTAGTAATACTAAGTTTATAGTTACAAATGAAAGGAAAAATACAACATGACTGTCATCATAAAACTAAATTAATTGCTAATACCAAGCATAAAAATATATAACTTACCATAACAACAGTACTCTTTCTTTTAAACAATACCTCATACATATGTGAACAGACAAATGCTAAACATAGCTTGCACGCTACATGACTGAAATAGCTTTGGATGCTAGCGCTAGTTAGCATTCTTACTATGTGACAAAACCAACAGCTTTAACATGCCAACATTTCTTCAGGCGTGTATCTAAATTTAAACTAAATGTATATGGTGCTTGTGCACTTATCTCTCACCTGTAAATATAACAGAGAGATAGTCTTATATGAGCATTGGCGTTACGTACTGCTCTGCAGACTGTCTCCTGCGATACAATTTGGCTAACTTCCTGGTAAACCAGAAGAGCAGCGCCAGTCAATAACAGTGCAACTACTGCCACCTGCTGTCAAAATAAATATCGTTCTACCAGTACCTCATTCTAATGCAGGTGAGTTTCTCCTGTTTAAATTGACACAGAGCATTTCAAATCAAAGAAATGTAACCAGAAAAATAAAAGTGGGGGATCAATGTAACAAATAGGGCTGATAAACAAGACTCCTGGACATTAGGCGTTTTTTGCAGGAACCATTTCATAGTTCAAGGGACTTAGTTCTAAGAACCTCCCGTTTTATCACATTTGCACTGCAGGAACTGTGAACTATTGTAGTTCATATCTCACTTCCGGCGCCACCACGAGTGGCAGACTTTCCAGCAGCTCCATGTGTGTCTTGCTCTTTCTGCGTTTGTGCCGTTTGTCACTCTATACTGTGGATATGGATTTTCACCTGCCGCTATACTGTGGATATGGATTTTCACCTGCCTAAACTCGTTTATTCAAGTAATCAACTACTCGCTCTGAAGACCAAGTCCCGTGCCGGTGTGGTTCCACATTTACCGGACGAGGTAAGGAGACCCTATCGTGGCTGCAGAGCCGGCGCGAAGCTAGCGGCCAAGCGACTGGTGAAGAAGTGGTGATATAAACCTTCTGTACCTTCAGTGATCAAGGGAAATGTGAACTCACTGCCTAATAAGATCGACGGACTGGCTGCGCCGGTAAGAAACGTTAAGACCTACAGGGAATGCAGTTTGTTCTGCTTTTCTGAAACATGGCTAACGACTAGCATCCCAGATGCTAATGTGGAGCTACCTGGCTTCAGCACAGTCAGGTCGGACAGAAACACAAAAGCCTGTGGGTAGCGGAAAGGAGGACGGCTCGCTGTGTATGTGAACACAAGGTGGTGTAATCCTGGGCATGTATATGTCAAGATCTCCCTCTGTTGCAGGGACATCGAACTTTTGGCTGTAAGTTTGCGTCCCTATTACTTGCCTAGAGAGTTTGGACATGCCATTGTTGTCATTGTTTACATCCCGCCACGAGCCAACGTGGAAGTAGCGTGTGACGCCATCCACTCTGCTGTTGCTAAACTACAAACAACATCCTGAGGCGCTTGTGTTAATCGCTGGGGACCTTTTTTTTTCATGTAACTCTGGACACTACACTACCTGCTTTTTTCCAGTATGTGGACTGCAACACCAGGGGAAACAGAACTATTGACCTACTGTATGCAAATGTTAAGGATGCATTCAGGGCCACCCCTCTGCCTGCACTGGGAAAAGCAGACCACAGTCTTATTCTTCTTCAGCCTCACTACAAACCAAAGGTGAGGAGGTTACCCACAACCACACGCTCATTCAGGAGGTGGTCTCCTGAGGCAGAGCATGCTCTGAGAGACTGCTTTGGAACTACTGACTGGGATGTACTGCAGGGGTCGCACAGTGGGAACATCGAAGAGGTTGTTGACTGCACCACTGACTACATCAACTTCTGTATGGACGTTGCTGTTCCTGTAAGAACGGTGCGCTGCTATGCTAACAACAAACCCTGGATCACAAGTCACATTAAAGGCCTTCTGAACCAGAAGAAGAGGGCCTTTAAAGATGGTGATCAGCAGGAGCTTAAGCGCGTGCAGCGGGAACTCAGAGTCCAGCTCAAGGAGGCGAAGGAGCAATACAGGAGAAAGCTGGAGCAGAAGCTGCAGAACAACAGCATGAAGAAGGTGTGGGACGGGATGAAGGTCATCACCGGCTGCAGCTCGAGGCGGGGCACCACCATCGAGGGGGATGTGGGGAGAGCGAACCACCTGAACAACTTCTTCAACAGGTTTGACCACCCTATCCCACTGTCACCTCTGACCACCACGCCCCCCACGCCCTCTTCTGCTCTCTCCCTCCCCCTACGAGCAGACACCTGCACTGAGGAGACTTCCTCCCCACCTACAGTCACTGCAGCCCAGGTGTGCGGAGAGCTGAGGAGGCTTTGCCCCTGCAAAGCAGCAGGTCCAGATGGAGTTACCCCCGACTGCTAAAGGCCTGCGCGTCAGAGCTGGGAGACCCTCTACAGCACATCTTTAACCTGAGCCTGGAGCAGGGGAGGGTCCCTCTGCAGTGGAAAACATCATGCATCGTCCCAGTCCCTAAGAAACCACGTCCTGCAGAGCTGAATGACTTCAGGCCAGTCGCCCTGACGTCACATGTGATGAAGACCATGGAGCGGCTGCTGCCACACCATCTGAGGCCACAGGTTCACCATGCCCTCGACCCGCTTCAGTTTGCGTGCCAGGAGAAGGTGGGAGTGGAGGACGCTCACCTGGGCAGGGGCAGCGGTGCTGTGAGAATTACATTTCTGGACTTCTCCAGCACCTCCAATACCATCCAGCCCCAGCTCCTCAGACGCAAGTTGACTGATATGGGAGTAGGCTCACACCTGGTGGCGTGGATCACAGACTACCTGACAGGCTGACCTCAGTATGTGCAAGAAAGGACAGGGCCGACTGTACTTCCTCAGAAGGCTGGCATCCTTCAACATCTGCAAAAAACTGCTGTTGATGTTTTACCAGACTGTTGGCGAGCGCTCTCTCCTATGCAGTGGTGTGCTGGAGAAGCAGCATCAAGAAGAGGGACGCCTTACGACTGGACAAACTGGTGAGGAAAGCAGGCTCTGTTGTGGGCACAGAGCTGGACACCCTGACATCCATGGCAGAGCGACGGGCACTGAGCAGGCTCGTGTCAATCATAGAAAATCCACTGCACCCACTGCACAGCACCATCTACAGGCAAAGGAGCAGTTTCAGTGACAGGCTGCTATCATTGTCCTGCTCCACCGACAGACTGAGGAAATCGTTCCTCCCCTACGCCATGCGGCTCTTCAACTCCACCCGGAGGAGATAACTCTGGAGAGGCTGTGTTGTGCTCATGACACACTGCACACAAAGCACTTTAAAACTTTTACTTATTTAATAGTATCTATGCTTTTAAAACTGCTTTTTTTTGCTTTTAAAATTGCTATTATCTTCTGATCTTTTTATCTTAAATCTGTGGATACTGCTGGAAAATGTGAATTTCCCTTGGGATGACTAAAGTATCTATCTATTTATCTATCTATCTATCTTCTTAGAAATACATTTTTAGGAACTTTATTAGTTCCAACTCCAGAGTAAGTACTTTCACCGCACATGAATAACTGTAGTGAAGTAAGCACACGTTGATTGGCTGAACTCAGGAGCCAGCATCGGCAACCGCTGTTTTAAAAACCCGACAGCTGTATTAACAAGATGACACAAACTACGAACCAGCGCTCGCAACGAGATTGACATTTTTTATCATATCTTCTCTGAGATTTAATGGTGTTCGGTACAAGATTCATAGTACGTTATCACCACATACTGGAGCAGTAATGCAGTAACATTTGCTTTCATTTGTTGTTGTTTTGAAGTTACATTGTAATTCATGTAGAAGTGACATTAGTGTACCAACTGCCGGCCAGTTTACGTAGCTTATGTAGCAGGTTCCTATCTGCGGCGCGAATGCCAACAGATAAAAAGACCTTAAAGGGGTTTAGTTCCCTAAGAACTCCTCAGGGGACATTTCCTCTCAAAAAGTTCCTATAACCATTTGGTCTGAAAACGGCTAGTGTCTTATCTACTAACATGACCAGGGTGCCACAGGAGCAGCCAATTGTTAGGCAAGCCCTGTTTGGTTGGCTACATACATGCAAATATCAAGAGATTAATACACTCGTGACTGGTGAGAGCTATTACTAGTCCAGTGGAGGGTGGCACCTGTATAAAAGAAAACAACTGTTCAATGTATAGACTACTGTGCTTGTGTGTGTTTGTGCAGATTCAGCAGTGTTTGGATAGAAACAACCAGAGACAATCTGATAAAGTGGAACTTCAGCAGGTGTTTAGAGCTCATCGATCTGAAAAGGTAAGTAGTATAACAGAGAAACATGTTGTATGACATATGTAAGCTATTTGGAGGTTAGTTGACCAAACAATAAAAAATAGCGCTGATTAAGTGTACTTTAGTAGAATACAAAAAAAGGTGATAAATTCTAATATATTTTAATTCTTACGGATAGCAGAAGAGACTTTGTTCATAATTGGTGTGGGCAGTAAGAGCTCAAGTGCCTTGTGAAGGCCTACATTAATTTTAGAGGAAAAATTTCCACAGGACTCAAACATGAAAAGTACAAAACAAAGGGGTTTTTTTTATTTTACAGATTTGTAGTATCTTCTTGCAAGAGTATTCACATTTCACTTCTCTAATCTACAAACTGTACTTTAGTAAGAAGTGTGGCTCTGTTACTGCTTGATCACCAACTGATGAAACCACAATCTCTACAATTCATCTTCAGCTGCAACTGGAATCATATTTCTCTTAAAGCGACAGTAGCTCACATTAACAAAAAGCTTTCATAGTGTTGCCTTTTTACAAAAAGCTTACAAACATTATTTTTTCCAAATGATTTTGATGACTTTTTGAAACTTACTTTTATTAATGTATTTAATGAAATTACTTATTTAATTATAATTGAATTATTTAACTAGAAATGACTTGAGTTTGAGTCAAGGTTGAGTTTAATAAAACTTTCCAAAATTTTGTTCAGCATTTACTAAGGGTGTTCCTGACTAATAATTTACATAGTTGATTCATCAAGTCTTGCCTACAGTTGTTTTATTGTTGAATCATGTTTTTTTTGTTTTGTTTTGCGTTTTTTGCTCATTGATCCATAATCTCCTTTGTAACATTGACCTTCATTTTTCCCACACTATTAAAAGCTGAAACAGCCAATCAAGTCAGCAGTGTGAACTTCAAAACTCTGCAGGCAGAGCTGGCTCTAATAGTCTTAGCAGCGGCAGCAACTAAGTTGCCTCCCAGTGTCATGTGTGAGCTTGCTGTGGAGCTGGTGATTCAGTTTCCAGGTCGCTTCATAACTAAATTAACATGGCCATGAAAAGTTTTTTGTCCGAGGCAAAGATGGGAGACCTGATGATAATCTTCTGATGACAATCTTCTTTGATTTGTCTGATTATGCACAAGTGCACACACATTTTAAGTCCTTGCAAACTGGGAATAAGGTTTGAATTCATGCTCGTCTTCAGTGGGGATGCAGTTGGCAGCTAATTTCCCTGATGTTTAAACTAAATTTGAAAAACGAAATTTTGATTGCTATTAGTTGACTAGTCTATAAGCAAGAAAACACTCAAAAAACCGTCTATCAGGCTCACAGACAGAAAGAACCCAAACAGCAGATCTAAAGACAGATGGCAAGGACCAAAAAATATCTATTCACTAACTCGGTCGGTACACGGGAAGTCAAAGGTACAGAATTACTAGGCAATACTCACAGGTCATGAAACAGAAATAAAGGCCAGCGCTCACTGTGTCCTTCAGGGTTTTAATGAGTCAGGCAGGGTACAACAAACGTGTTTCGACGTGAGTCTTCCTCAGCATTGTAAAAACCAGAAATAGGAAGTTGCGTAGAAATAATGTCCTGCCCAATAATGACCCAATCGTGTGCCGTGTCTCAAAGATATTCAAAAGCATAATAAATACGTGTAGCAATAAAAAATGTCATCTGCACATTCAGGATAACAACCACCATGTAACACAACTCACATAAAAATGCAGTGATACTATATCAATGATAGGCCATAAACATACCACATCACACCACACACAAAATATAAATATTAATAATTAGATAATGGAGATCATCCTAGTAGGACCAAGCAACAGACAGAGCAAAAAAATTAATGAAAGTCCATGTTCACAATCCTGCATGTATAGTTAGTAGACAAAACGTGCAGAAGAACACTCGAAAGAGTAAAAATATAATCCCTCAATAACCACAGAGTCCCCTGTAAAACGGAGAATGTTATGACAGCTATTTCTAAACATACAAAATGTCATAATAATAAAATAGAGGTCTGAAGATTCATAACACAGCACAAAAATTATGGAAGTATATAAACATGACTCCCCATCACAATATATCTGTGTTCAGATATACAAATTTTTAGTTCTCTTTTAGTTTTACTGACATAGCCAAGGCCGCATGGACATTTCAAAAGATACACTACAAATTTAGTTCTACATGAAATTCTACTCCTGATAAAAAACTTTTCTCAGAATGAGGATGTAAAAAGGAATCACCCCTGATCATAGAATTGCAGTTTACGCAGCTGGAACATGGGAATTTACCACAAGGCATATAAGACAAAATGTTGAGGGCGTGTATAAACATCTGCTTTAACTAGAGTATCTCTCAAATTGGCCGCGTGTTTATGTGCAAAAATAGGAGGCTTTTCAAACGCATGGCCCACAAGATGATCACTAGAGAGAATATGCCAGTATTTGAGTTATTGGAGTCTTTGCAAAATTTCAGGTCAGGAGAATAAAATCAAAATGTCGTCTAAAACAAACTTGTTCAACATGCCTCTGAGCACATCATTAGCAAGAGTCTGAAAAACTGCTGGGGCATTAGTAAGACCAAAAGGCATTACAAGGTACTCATAATGTCCACTGGGAGTATTGAATGCTATTTTCCATTTATCCCCCTTCCTTATTCTGACCAAATGGTTCACATTACGGAGGTCTAGTTTGGTGAAAATCTTGGCCCCTTGAGGTAGTTAAAAACAGGAAGAAATCAAAGGGATGAGGTACCTGTTTTTGATGGTTATGTCGTTGAGTCCTTGGTAATCAATGTAGGGTTGAAGTGACTTGTCCTTCTTGTCCATGAACAAGAAACCTGCTCCAGCGAGGAGGGGCGGATGATGCCAGCCTTGAGTGCGGAGTAGATACACTCCTCCATGGCCTGGTTCTCCGGTGCTGAGAGGGAATGCATGTGGCCCTTGGGTGGAGACATTCTAGGGAGGAGATCGATGGCGCAGTCATATGGACGATGTGGGGACAGTGATGTCGCTTTGGCTTTGTTTAAAACCGCCTGAGGATTAAGGTAGCAATCAAGAACAGAAGACAGGTCCGGACACTGGACACCCTCCAAGCTGCTGGCACCCTCAGGAACTGGGACTGGCTCTTCTAAACCCCACAGACACTGTGTCGGGCAGTTCCCACCCCAAGCCAGAATCTTGCCGGTGGACCAGTCTATATGTGGATTGTGTTGCGCTAACCAGGGGTACCCCAAAATGAGCAGGTGGTTTTATAAAGGTGGAAACTAGCTTGGAGTGTGAATCTGGGAAGCTAAGGGTAACTGGTGAAGTGTGGTGAGTTAAAGTGCAAAGCAGACGGCCATCTAGGGCTGTGGCATTAATTCGTTGGTCAAGAGGAATACTAATGAGTTGTAATTTAGTTGCCAAACCAAAACCCAAAAAGTTAGCATCAGCACCAGAGTCTACCAGGATCGGGTGTCTGCAAGAATAGGAAGGACTAGCTAATGTCACAGTAAAAAGCTAACAACAAGATCTGGACTTGACGGCATCAGAACTCACCAGAACAGAGGCCTGACAGGGTGTGACTTCTCTCCTAAGAGGACAGTTTGCCATTTAGTGTCCCAGCTGTGCACAATAGATGCATCTCCCTTCATTCATGCGTCTTTGCCTTTCTTCAGGTGAAAGCTGGGTGCAGCCGATCTGCATGGGTTCCTCGGAGCTTGCAGAAGGGGGAGAGGGGGGCAGAGTGTGTGACGAGACCGCTGAGTGAGAGGGAGTCCGAGCTGTGGGTCAGTGAGTTTGCTCAGAAAAGCCTCGCCCCCTAAATCTGACTCATTCGCTGAGTCTTTTATCAATCACGGAGGTCAGAGCAATCAGGGCATCAAGTTCAGAGGGGAGATCTAGAGGGATCAGGTGGTCTTTGATAGTCTCTGAGAGTCCATGAAAACAGAATCAACTAATGCCAGCTGATTCCAGCCACTTTCTGCAGTGAGTGTGCAAAATTCAATAGCATAATCTAGCACACTCCAACAACCCTGACGTAAGGCCACCAACGCTTTGGCTGCCTCACGGCCAGGGTTGACAGTCTGGGAGATCTGAGTAAAGGTCTTTACAAACAATGGCAAAGAATTGCATACAGCTGATCTTCGATCCCACTCAGAGGTTGCCCAGGCCTTCACTCGTCCAGATAGGTAGGAGATGATGTAAGCAATCTTGGCTCTATCAGAAGGGAACGATGAGTCTGCAGAGTGTTGCTTGTAGTAGCTTGCTCTTTATGCAGGTTGACGTCCAAATGTATATATGCGGGTTTTGCCTACACAGCTGACACATGACCTTGTTATCACTTTCTTCTTCATCAAAATACTGCCAAACCAAGCTGATTTTACTTTGAGCCACCATCCCTCTTTGTCCCATGTAAATTTCACTTTTCCACCTGCTGGAGTGTGCAGGAGGAGGGAGGAGCAATTGCCTGCAGTGGAAGTTGACTGCATAATAGTGAGACACAATAGTTAACCAGCATTCTACATTGATAATTGAATAATTACTAACCAACCAGTATTTCTTGTGCTGACCAGTAAGGAAGTGAGCATTTAAACGTTTAACCAATCCCGGAACCCACTGGCTGCATTCGTCGTCTGACTTCCGGTAGTCAGCGATACAGCCTCTGGGGGCAAGCCCCATTATTCTTGGGCTTCCGTTGGAGGAGGCCAAAGTCTGTTTCCGATTTCCTTCTCCGCGTGCCGCTCGCTGTTTACAGTCCGACTGTTTACAGTTCGATGCGAGAATGGAGTTGGAGTTGAGAGACCACATCTACCAGTGAATCTTTTCACAAGTAGCCTGTTAACAGTTAACAGTTTGCCGTTAATTATGCGGACTACAAAAGACTGCAACCGGAAACCAGGGCTTTTCTGGTACCAAGATCGCCCTACCTTGCCTACAGACTCTACATTCAGTGAATGTTTATAGAGACTAACGTTTAACTGACTAGTCACCTGCATCCCTAATCTACAGCAGGTCAATGACGTAAAAAACGAAAAAAACGAAACAGAAAGATGGCGGCAACAGGGAGCACAGCTCGCACAATCCGTGGACTCTGTTTCATTCCGATGATTTTAACTGCTCTAACACGCTTACACTACAGTCCTATACTGAAAGTACCTGTTGGAGAAAGTATGGAAAATTTTCCTAACTTTTATATCCAGGACGACCTCCCAGAAGTGAAACACCTCGGATATGGACATGCAGTGATTTTTAACACTGAAGCGGCACTCACTGCGTCCCTTAACAGAGAGGAAAAGGAGATTTTCATGTAATTATCTCCCTATGCCTGCTTTTATCCGGTGACATCCACCCGTGTCCAGGACCAGGATCTGTCAACATTATGACAGTTGTTCCGCCCTTATCACATGCTAACCGGGCTAATAGGTTGCCGGCTCACAACATCAAGCAACAACTAGCCTGGCCGCTGACAACCAGCCACGCTAGCGATCTGCTAGCATGGCTTCACCTACCTCTCCCAGTGTTCCGGTGGCTGTTTCTCCCTGTTGTCAGTCCCGACATGATCCCGGGAACCAGCGACGTCGCCCCTAAGCGAGGCTGTCCGACCCCGGCTATCAGCGGTGCCGCGCCGACGGCACAACGCCTAGCAGCTCATAGCTGGCTGTCACCCCGGTGTTGCATCAGCACACCGGTTACCACCACCACCGTCGGCTCGCTGCCTGATTATCTGGTGTCTGGACAGACACTGGCTACGCTCCAGGCAGTCCCCTTCAAGCCATGTCGCAGCAGGAGCCAGGATAACAGCGTCGCTCCCCGGCGAGGCTTCCCGACCCCGGCTATCAGCGGTGCTGTGCCGACGGCACAACGCCTAGCAGCTCATAGCCGGCTGTCCCCCCGGTGCTGCTCCATCACACCGGTTACCACCTCCGCTCGCTGCCTGATGACAGTCATCCGCCTGGACAGACGCCGGCTGCGCTCCAGGCAATCTCCAGCCTGGTATGTCGTAGCGGGTCTCAGGATGAAAGCAACGTTGCTCCCCGGCGAGATCACCCGACCCCGGCTATCAGCAGTGCCGCGCTGATGGCACAACAACGCCCAAGCAGCTCATAGTTGGCTGTCACTACGGTCCTCCACAGAGGTAAAAGCTAGAAATCCCGTTTTTAAGAAGCACCGTTCCACTAAATTTTTTCAGACACTCAATCAAGCCAAAATAGTGTGGGATCCACGGCGCAAAGTTAGAGGTCTTTTCTGTGGACATTTGAATATCAGAAGCATGGTTAACAAACATGAACAGTTAGAGGATTTACTGGTGAATTCAAATATTGATTGTTTGGGACTGAGAGAGACTTGGCTTAAACACTCATCTCCGGAAGCTCTGGTTAATATGCCAGGGTACAATGTTTTTAGAAAGGGCAGGGTTAAAGGGAAGGGTGGGGGTGCTCTGCTGTATATTAAAAACACACTACAATGCAGACAGATTGAATGGCCAGAGGAAGTTCAGTTAGAATGTGTTGGGGTGGAGGTCACATTATCTTCAGAGATGTCCTTTATTTTGATTTGTCTATACCGCCATCCGACTGCTAAGGTTGACTTTTATTCTCAGTTAAAATCTATTTTTAATGTCTGTGATTTTAACAAGGAGGTTATTGTTTTTGGTGATATAAATGTTAATTGGGATGACAAAAAGGGCAGAAAAAATCTTAAACAAATCACAGATCAATACAACCTCTCACAGCTGGTACAACAGCCAACTAGAATCACCAAAAGTTCAAAAACAAGAATAGATTTGATTTTTACAAATAAAGCTGAGAGAATCAACAAAACTTTTAACTATCTCACCGGCATATCAGATCATAACATAATTTTCTTCCCTAGAAAACTTACGAAACATTGTCTCGGCAGCCCTGTCAGACTCAAAACATGTATTAATAGTATACCAAATAACCAGCAACAAAACTTTGTTGCAGCTCTAAAAAGACTCGACTGGAGGGATATCTCCCAATGCAAGGACATTGAGATTGGTTGCAATATGTTCCTAACCAAAATAAATGAGGTTGT
>JAPQLA010231569.1:0-14941 GCA_029822935.1 Naso vlamingii
TAAAGCCCTTATGGATCAACAAAATAGCATTCCTTGTAAACTGTGTTCTTCAGCTAGCTGTACTGTACTGTGTGTGTACCTACTGTGATTAAATGTATACACCTTCTGTGCCTACTGGGCATTAATAACATTGGGTTAACCAGATTAATGGGTGATAACAGCCTCCTGCACCTACTAGTAGGTAGAGGAGGGCCCTACTGGCTCATATCTGTGGGATGATGGTCTCAGAGAATTGTGCCTATTCAATGGTATGACAACAATCCAATCGGGTGGATCCAGAGGGAAATGGATGGAGGAGGGTGAAAAAAAGTTTAAAAGAAAAAAAAAGTAATACTGAATTGTCCTCCTTCCTTAAACTTAAAATTTATGTTTGGATCTCAAAAAATGCAAATGATATCTCTGACTTTGTTAAAACCTTTTATGAAGAACCATATACCAAAAAGACTGACACTAGTGATTTTTTTTTCTTCCATAAAAAATGATGCAAAATGTACTGATAAAGAATGAAAAACTAATGTGTGATGAGAATATCACCTTGGAAGAAAAAAAAGTTGTATCTCTAAACTGAAACTGACAACTGACATTAAGTTCCCTTCAAATGATGGTTTAGCGAGTGAGTAAATCAAGACGAAATTTCAGAGTAAATCATAAATGTATTTGAGGAAGCACTTGCTGCTGTTAAGCTGCCTCGGACCATGTCTTAAGGGCTTATTACATTCATACCCAAGTCAGGAAAAGATATATTGATAATTGAAAATTTGTGGCCTCTAACTCTCATTATAAATGATGCCAAACTATTGTTAATGATTTTTGCTGTAAGACTAAAACTAAGTCTTAACACTAATTATTGAGGATTTTCAATCTGGTTTTATGTGTGGAAGGCACGTAAGTAATAATGTTCATAATGACCTGATTACAGTGAGTTGATAGATAACAATAGTTATATTTTGTTTATGGATTATTATAAGTCAATTGATACTGTAGAGCACTTTTCCTTTCAATACCTTAGAATTTTTCGTTTTTGGTAGTTATCTTATACGTTCAATTCAGACACTGTATAAAGGTTGCAGCAGTTCAGTCAGGTTATCAAATGCTACCACTTGTAGCTTTACCATTCACAGAGGGATCAAACAGGGGGATCCAGCCGCCGGCTTCTTGTTCCTGCTAGTCATGCTAAGAATGACACTTCATATACACAAAGATAATTTCAAAGGTATTAAATTAGCAGGAAAAGAAATTAAATGCTGTCAGCTGTCAGATGACACAACTATCTTTTTATTCAATGAAAATGAAGTTAAAAAAACTATTCATTGTCTGGCTGCATTCTCCATGGTATCGGGTTTAAGTAAATATTAAAAAGTGATCTCTTTGCCTTAAGACAAAAGCCAAATGATTTAAATGAAATTTGTGAAATTCCTATTTTTTTAAAAATGTTTTTCATATTTGGGTTTAAAATAAAAAATATAAAACCTATGTCAATTAGCAATATACTCTAGCCTATGTCACCTGTATTTTTTTTCTTTTTTTTTAAATTATGCAGGATTTCCACCATATCTCACTGGGTAATAAAAAGAATGAAAGATTACATATTAAGACTGAATTGCCCTATGATTTTCGAACACAACCAATATCAACTACTTCTCAGTCCCATTGTATAGACACAGCACCTTGGATACAACATTATCTACCTAAAATTGGGATACACATGTTACAAAAAGTAACATAAAAGCTACAGATAACAAAATATTAAGAGACAGACAGACAAATAGCATAGGCCCTACTTCGTGATTCACTCACATGGACATACCTGGAGTATAGCAGCACTAGCATAGTCATGATCGGCTCCGTCTCTTAATGCAGGGCTTATCTCCTCATTCCAGCACTCTGTCTGAGAAAGGTCCGGCAAATGTTGTGGCCTAACGAGCTGTTCCTCTATCATATATGGACTCCCATCGAGACACACCAAAAAAAAATATAAAACAACAACAAAAAAACCCCACTGAACTAACCCAATTTTCAGCTGCTTGCGACCCCTACTAGCTGAAAAGTAAAACTGGTCTGCTTCATGGAAAGCCTACTCCCTCATAGTATTTTAAAGACCCAACTGTTGTCTTGGCGAATTGCTTGAATCTACTCCTTCCTCTTGGTTGTATCACTTGGGGAAGCATGAAAACTTGTCGTTATTTGTTGGACTCACAAAGAGGCACATAGCAATGACATTAAGATATAGCTTTGGCCATTGCAGATATGTTAACCGGAAATGGAGTTACACAACAATGACGGGAGAACAGAGCACTCTTCTAATGTGTTGGTGGACAGAAAACATTTAAAAATCAATTGGACACACCAAGATTTTACTGTTATCCTCTATGTATTGGTCACTGAACATATGGCAGGAACCCGACACTGCTAGTTAATCAGCCTCCTTCATAAGACATAAAACATCTTCAACATCATCCCACGAGTAAATATAAAAACATAAAAAAAAAAAACACGTAAGCACATTTACAGCATTTTATTGTAAGTCACTTCTGATGCCGTGAAGGAGACAGCATTTTGGGGGGGGGGTTTGGTAGTCTCCTTTGTTGCATACAGCGTATCTCAGAGACTTTTGGTCCATTGATAGACAATGCGGCAAATGTGAATCAGAACAAGTTAGCAACGCAAAACAGAGCTTGAAAAGAAGATACCAAAGCGGTGCCCAAAAACGGCACGATAAGTTAAAAAAATATTGAAATTATTGCCAAACTTCCAAAAATAACATCTATTTTTGGAGTAGTAAATCCTGCCAGCCAAAAAGGATGCAGTCTGTCAGAAACAGCTAGGCTGACTGCTGATTAAGTATGGGCTTGTTAGCAAAATTAATACTTGTTTCTCCAGTTTACCATTTTAAGCTAGTTAGCCTGTTGTTACTTTTATTTTTAATTTGTCTTTGTAAAACTGGCAGACATTAAACGTTAGAGCTGAGATATATGAGCAATAGAATCACCCAAATACAGAAGATTTCATGAATAAAATTGCAGGCTTTGCTAAAAATTATCTTAATGTCAGGAGGACAGCCCTGTGTGACTTCAGCATCAAATGAGGGAGAGTCTGGTGAAAGAGGGCCCAATGAGGGAGAGCCCGATGTGACAGCTTCATCATCATGTGAACTCCCGTCAGCGTCCAGTGATGAGCCCCATGGCCATGACAGTGTGGCGTCGACAGAGTCAGCATAATCTTTACAGCAGCAGTGAGACAGCCTCAGATCCCTTTGCACCTGAAATGGAATCAGTTATTGAAACTGGCCTGTCTGTCCCTGTTGACAGAGCAAATTTCCCTGTAGATATTACAGATGTGAAAAAGTTTATTTTGAGGCAGGGACCATGCAGATTTGAAGGTCCATTTTCCAGAGACAGAAAAGGCAGGTGTTTTTCCAAAGACTGTTATTACAGAGCATTAAAAAGGGGCACAAAGATACCACGAAAATGGTTGTGTTACACCCCGAAAATGGACCATGTGTTCTGTGAGATGAGCAAATTTCATCAAAATATAAGAATGAAGTCAACTATTGGTCAGAGGTATTGACAAGAATTGTTGATGTTACCCTGACACTTACATCCTTTAACTCCGCTCTCCGTGCAGACCATGAGAAACTAGGATAAATTAACAATGGAAACTTTTTGTCCATTGTAGAATTTCTTGGCTGGTATGATCCCATATTGCAGAGGTTAATTAGAAGTAGATGTAAAATCAAGTATTTGAGTCCAAAAAATCAAAACGAAATTATATCAGTTGTGGCACAAAAAGTTCAGGACAAAATAGTGCAAAAAATCAATGAGGCAGAATTTTATTTTGTAATAACCAACACAACTCAAGATATTTTAAAAGTTGATCAACTCAGTTAGGTGCTCCGACACATTATGATTCTGAGAGATGAAAACGATACTCCGCTTGAGGTAAAAATACACGAAAGTTTTATGGGTTTGCATGCCATTCTTAATCAAAGTGCATCTGGTCTGGAGAAAGAGGTTGTTGGATTTTTAGAGAAGAAGAAGGGAATATCAATGAAAAAATACAGAGGACAGAGTTACAATAGCACAGCCACAATGAGTGGTGTGTGGTGGGTTGAAGCCTAAAATAGCCATGTTTTATCTCATGTACATTCACTTGAAGAGGAAAGAAAGTTCATTTCAGCTTAATTATCCCAACGTTCCCCATCAAAATGACCAATCCATTTTGGATCATTATAAATTAGAGGTGAAACGGTTCACAAAATCCACAGTTTGGTTCGTATACCAGATTTTGGTTCAGTTCAGTATGTATATTTATTGTTTTTCTATATTTTTTTGAGCACTCCAGAAACACCATACATCAGCATAAAATATGTAACCTAATAATCCACCATTTACAGTATTAAAAAAAAAAATCTGTTATTCTCAAGGATGTCATTTAATCAATTCTTAACGTTACATTTGAACACATTATGACAACGTTTTCTTTACCTTTGCCTACTAGTCATTTTACTGACCTGACCTCAAGCATATCATAATGTAGGCTTACCTTATGGCACCTCATTTAGTTTGCTAACTAGCTCTTATCCCACCGATTTCAACATGAGTTTCAACACTGGCTACTCTTTTTAACAAACAGACGTGCCACAAAGTTTGGTTTTGTCCCCATCTGGTACTAGGGTTAGGGTTAGGGTTACCATCATACAGGCGTGTTTCCTGCTTTTCATAGCAGGGAGTTCTTGACAATGGCACGCTGTCTAATAGGGACAGGTGGGTCTATTACCTTCTTTGGCATGATACTGGGTTGCTATGTTTCCAATAACTTGACTTCTGATCGGTAGCGGGTATCGGTATGGAAGACATAGTCAACTTTTACCATTAAATATTAAAATGGCTTGCCTTATGGGCAGCCACCCTGGGTGGCATCTTGACAGGGGTGGCAAGAGCACATGAGGAAAAAACAAAAACACCTTTGTTTTAGTGTTCATTTGCACGTCACTTCAGTGTAATGATGTCTTGTGAGTTGAAGTAGGCGCCCTTATTCTAGTTTGTGAACTAGCCAGGCTGCTGGAAGGGTCTCACACTCAGAGAAGAAGGGAGATGATGGAGAGGGGGTGAGAGCTGACTGAGTAGAGAAGAGGGGGTTCATCTATTACTATTTCCACACCAAAATTAGCATGTATACATAGGTTTATTAACCACAGGTAAACCTGTTAAAATAGGCAATTGTCTTCTTTGACAGTGCCAGCAGACCTGGGTCTGATTGCCCGTCTCTCTGTTTTGTTTTGTTTTTTCTCTTCTCCTAGTACGCAGCAGTCAGCCTGGTGCCATGGCACCAAGGTTTTAAATTTGGAGAGACCTCACAATTACGGAAGTTAACATTAACAGACATACAAATGATTCCTGCCTAACAATGTCTCTAGCATAAGTGTGCCAAGTCTTTTCTCTCCCTCTTTCTTTCTCTCTCTGCAGTTAATTTAAACAAACAGTGATCAAGCCAGGTCATCCAACATACAGGCTTCGCTCTGTAGCCGTAGGTAAGAGGGTAGCACGTACAGATTTGTGACACAACCGTTTTTTAGCATTCATCATACTGCAGCTTTGATGTTTGTACAATAGTACCACAATTACTCATGCTACTAAATAGAACAAATAAACCCTAAATAATTCATAACAGTTGCCTATATAGTTTTACTGCGCACACACCACAGTTTCTTTATCTAGTGGCAGGGTATTGGGGAGATTTCTGGTTAACAATGGTTCAGACAATACAATGGTCTATCTAGATCAGGTAAGTGTAAAATGATGCATTCTGGAATGAGTTTTGAGGGGGAAGTGTTTTTGTTTGTTTGTTTACTTGAAATAATCATACTTACAGTAATTTGTGTAATTGCTAGTATTGTGCCTTGTAGACATAAGGCTCTGCCTTCACCCATGTTCAAATTTGTATTATTTGTTTAATCTGAAAAACTGTTCTAATTTGTACAGCTGGCAGTGTTTTTCCATGTGAGACTTGCAAAACTTTGAATAAAGAGATAACCATGAATGAACACAGGACTATAGCAGAAAATCATCCACTTTGAGTGTTAAATTCTTGAAGTAGTGAACACTCATTGTGCAACATGTAAGACAAGACCTTTTAAGGTCAATGAAGGCCTTGGTATTTTTTTGACCAAAACACACATATATGATACCTAAATGTCTAACAAGAAAATACAAATGACACTGGATATGCTTCTACATTCTTTATTTGATAGTCAATGGCAACAACCAATAGTCAAACAAAGCAATGTGCATTTTAGTTGCTGGCGATCACCTGGAAAAAAGAAAAAAAGAAAAAGAAAAAAACAGAAAGCAGAAATTTTTAAAATGCTCCACATGAGGGCAACACACCATCTACACTGGTTGCAGTTCAAGTTTTAATTAAAATTGGGGTGACTATTTATTTGGTATTTCAAAATTTTGGAAATTTTGTGAATATATTACTGGAAAATAAAAATTGTCTGAAATTTAAAACAGAAAAATTGCTTATCTATCTTTTAAGTAGGCTAAAGCAACTTCTTAAGAACAAATGGCTGACTATCTGCAGTTAAAGGTCTTTAATTTGTTTGTAAAGCCAGTCAGCAGTGAGTAGCTTATCTTCAGAGTAGAAAAACTAATCAAAACTTCCACATAAATATTTCCCTAACTGGTGCTTTTTTTAAACTTACACCGTTGATCCAGCTGATGTAGGCGCTGGTCTTGGTAAACACAGAGGGCTTCCTAGGGTAGTTGCAGCCCAAGCTGGAGCCAAAGCTAACCACACCCTGGACGTCCCAGGAGCCGTCAGCATTCTGACAGTTCAGAGGACCACCGGAGTCCCCCTAAAGGAAGAAAATTGTTGTGGTTGTAAGGCCAGTTTTAAAGGAACTGTTACTGAATATTTCGTAACTTTGTAAATTAAGAGTCAGACTCACGTTGCAGCTGGCCACCTCTCCATCTCCTCCAGCACAGACCATGCTGGTTGTGACTGTGCTGCCCCAATAGTCCCACCTGCTGCAGGTGCTGTAGTCAACGATGGGGAGAAGGGCCTGCTGCAGGGTGTTAGCAGCGGGACCTCCGGCTATAAAGGAGAACAGGGCATTCACATTCAGGGCTGCAGTCAGACCATCTTTTTCAAAGCTAACTCAGTTTCAAAACAGGCTCCACCAGTTTCCATTTCCAAAATGGGTGAAAATGTTTTGAATTCAAGATTCTTTGAGACCAAAATGTCTTGTAAGAATTAATACAGATTAAAGATCCTGTCTCTCCGTATGATTTTATGTATAATGTTTCTTTCTAATCAGCAGATAGATATGTGACTTATTCTATGTTTTTGTTGCAAAATGTAACTTTTTCAATTTTAGCTGGGAGTATAGAAGTCTCTCAATGTATCTTAAAATGTTGTGCTATGCTTTGCTATAGGCCTAACATTGATGTTAGGCCTATAGCAAAGTATAGTAAGGATAGTATAAGTATAGTATAAGTATAGTAAGTATACATGCTGCAGGATTAAAAGTTACCAGCTTTGACTAACTGGGTTTTTTGTTTTGTTTTGTTTTATTTTGTTTTGTTTTGTGTTTTTTTTTCTCAGTTCAGGAGGTGAAACTTACTCCAGAGACGGCCCCAGCCAGTGACGTAGCAGGGGGAGTTGTGAGGAAGGGTCTCACCGGAGGGGGGAAGACAGGCAGGAGAGATGGCATTAGAGCTTGAAACAGCATATGGCAGCTTGATCAGGGCAATGTCATTACTGGGGAGTGAACACAAGTATCACAGTTAGAAATTGGATGCAATTGAGTGTGGCTTAAATATTAGTAACAGAAACTTTAATATACTGTGGCCTATATAATTAACAGAGCCCACCGGACTCTGTAGGCGTCCCAACCCTCATGGACAATGATCTTCGAGGGGGTGAGGGCGAGGGAACCGGACTCATTGCTCGCCAGGCTGTGCTTGCCGAGATACACTCTGTAAGTCAAACTGGAACTACAAAAAAAAAAAGAAACACAGAGCTGAGTCACGCTGATCTGGACTCTGTTCAAGAAGTTATTAATAAAACTCACAACTTAGAACAAGGACCAATGCCATTAATTATAAAGCATTTTATGCCAGAGGACTACTTTCAACACCCTGTGTTAATTCAACTCTGAGGAGAGATAAAGGATTATCATTCTGATATCAGTAAAATAGCTCTTTAAAAAAAATAAATAAATAACAAAAGCAACGATACTGGTAATCAGTCACCAGGCCCTCCTCATTTTGAAGATGTGACTGCATTGTTATGCCAGCTATGAGGATTTGACTTATCAGTCTGCTAAAGTACAAGTTATGATATACATTTTTGTTTAGGAAACCCGACCCTGACAAGTTCTCCCTGCTATACTATAGGTCTGCCTCTTCTTATCCTCTGTGCCTCTTTCAGCTTAACTTTACATTTCTTCAACCTTCGAGTTGTACCTGATGCAGTGGGCAGCAGTGAGGACCCACTGGCTGGAGATCAAGGTGCCACCACAGGTGTGGTAGTAGTTGCCACCACTGATGTACTGCAGGGAGACCTGAGGAGGATGAACAACAGCAGCACATGAATGTTTTATATATTTAGGAAATGAAGAGAGGATACAGAGTGTAAAGGAGAAGCCCATTAAAGTGACATACCTGCCAGGGCCAGCTATTGGCACGAACATCCACTCCACCAACCACCTTGGTGAGGATAGGGCTAATGGAGGGGCGACCGCACCCGTAGGCTACAAACAGTGCACATTATGGTTATTTATGAAGATGCATCAGCAATCATTTGCGAAAATTTTATTTAGTACAGAAAATCTGGGAATCTGTTGAACAAACTCGATGCTTCATGTCAAGTTTCCACACCACTTCATGATGGCACAAACATGATTTCAGATTTTCACTACATGATTACCCTGCCTTAAAATGTTCACACTAATGGTATTATTGCAATACCTACAGAAAATTTGAAAAGATACAGCTATCAGTCAAATTCAGCACTCTGAATTACACTCTAAATAAAAGAATGTAGGAGGTAGAAAAAGGCTACAACTACAACTGAACAGTAGAACTACTGTACATTATGGACTTTTATATTTTACGCTGGGTGGCAACCAGCGTTAAGGTGCATTGCCACCACTTACTATGACAAAGCAAGAACTTAAAGAAAAATGATTAAACACTCACTGTATTATTTACATGATATTTTCACATATGTATTTTTAAGCTACTATCAAAATTTCAGTTTTCCATATCACGGTTTGAGAAAACCTCAGTTAGCCTTATTAAAAAAGAAGCATGTAAGTGTAGTTATTAAAAGAGTATATCAGATGGAATACAGTATGACAATAGTATCACCACTCACCACCAGCGACAAACAAAGCCAAAATCAGGAACTTCATTGTGACTGTCTTCACTGCTTCAGGAGGGGTCTGCTTCCTCCTTATATACTGCCTCAACCAAACTGCTTGGAGACTTGAAATGTGTTGCTTAACATTTGCCTGATAGCTGCCAGGAAAAGTTGGTGGGAAAAATAAATCAACCTTGGAGATAAGTAACCACAGATATCCTCAAATACACCTTATCTCCCCAACTCCCCTCTGTGTGAACCTCACAGGTGTCTCATAGTGACCTGAGTTTGTCAGATCTTTTACCTGAGCATAAGTGATAATGTGTGCACGCTTTTATTAAAAGTTAATTTTAAAATTGTCGGTTCATCTGTATCGTTCTATCAAAAACAATAAATTTTAGATCTTTACGTAAATACGCATAATGTTCACGTAAATCTTAAATGGTCAGGTTTTTTGTTGTTGTTGTTGTTTTTAATCACAGAATTCAGCTTCTGCTCTGGGTAACAGAAATTCTGCTTTTAATGCATCTTAGTGCAGGTGTAGTATAGCATATGGATATGATCAGTCTCAAAGAATAGCAAATTTCTCCACAAAACAGCAATATAATTTATTTTATTAATCTCACATCAGTGCTTCAATCTGGTTAAATGTTCAGACACATGAAACAAACATTAAAATAACATTTAAAAATAATGTGTAAATATAATAAAATTTGACTGGCGTGTAGTCTTGCACTTACTGGAATGTAATTATCAAGTTGTAATCATTATAATTAAATATAGTGTGACTGTTGAATTGTTAGCAAGGTTGGACATTCATGTAAATTCATTAACAATCTAGTGTATCTTATAGTAGGATTTCAATGTTATATCCATAAACATTTGTTGCATTAGTTTTGAAGAACAAACAGGTTGATTTTTGGGACTTCTAAGCTGATACCATATCAGCTGTAGTTGTAATGAAGTGGTACTTATCTTTCAAAGCATTCATTTGTGGCATCAATGCCATATATTTGTCAAAACACTTATTAAGTCAGATATTGCAATATTTTAGATTTTTTGCTGAGATGAAAAAATTACTAGAAAGGAATCATTACTTAACTGACTTCATTTAGAAGCAGATCCTGTAATCAAGGCTTATGAACAGACCTGGGGTTTTGTTTGTTTGTTTTTTGTTTTTTAAGAAATGTGTGATATTGGATTTTTTTAAGCCAACGCCATTGACCGATAATTATCTGTTTCTCTTGGTCAATTCTCATAGATAACCCATAATTTCAGGAGGCTTATAACGTGCAGGTTATACACACCTGAGGGCAACGAAGGTTTTGATTGCTCTGACCTAACTAAATTCAACTGATATGCTCTTTCTTGGAACCCTGTGGGGCTTGATTTGCAAAATGCAAACATGTTGTTTTTCTCCGAGACTGTAAACTGGTGACCACGTTTGGCTCTCTTGTCTGTGCTGCTGGGCTTTACCCAGCTGCACCAGTTTGACATTGTAAGCATGACAAGGTGCTGCACGTTATGATGATACAACTGCTTGTCTTTGCAAGACCCTTTCTATTCTGCCTCTAATTTGCCAAACTTTTGCTCTTGTTGACTCTGACTGCCTTACTCTAATTTTCTGACCCTCACCCTAACTAGTCTCTGTTTTTAAGGTTAAACCGAACCGACCCAACCAAAGAAAGGCCTCTAATCCGAGATAGAGTAAAGCTAGTCATGTCAGGAAACACAGTTGTTCTTCTCCTATTTTTTCTTCTTCTTTGTTTTTATGCTGCATAGCAAGCTAACTTTGAAGGTGTGTACCGCTGCCTTCTGTACTGGAGGGTGTAGGTGCTGCGCTTGTGAGGTCAGAAAGAGAAATTTGGCCTTGTGTTATTGGCTCTATTTATTCATTTAAATTTCATCATAGCCGATAAATAGATAAATATACATTTCCCATCATCAGATGATAATTTATTAAAATTGATAAATATGCATCTCTACTGTTTGTAGATACTTACAAAGTGAGTGGAATTTCAGTATGACATTGTACTAATAACTCAGTGCTGCTGAACTGCATTAAATTACTGCAGCAAAGTCACATGAAGCATTCAGGGCTTTCATGGAACTGTCAGATACATTACAGAGACGGGGGGGGGGGCTATGTTTAATTAGGAGCAGGGCTCTTTGCTACAGCTACAGCTCCTTGTGACAAAAGTCCAATAACTTGTTTAATAACCAAGTTTAAAATTAAACATCTCGTGGCCTTGTATTCCCGGTAATTTCTGTACATTTTGATGTCCACTCAGTTCCATCCCAGTGTTAATATTTGCTAAAGGGAAACATTTTCAAGAATTTGATCCATTTTTGTTGTTGTTGTTGTTGTTGCACATTATCGTGAAACGTATGAATGTTTTGCGGGGTTTTTTCTCTTCATTGCTGATGGTAAGCATCCTTTACACACACAGCATCATTATAATTAGCACACAGTATTTTAGTTTGCTCTACAAACTGAATGCAGATTAACTGATGTGTGCACCTGTCCACAGTTCAAAAGAGGCTCTCTCTGTTTACTGCTCAGCCCAAGATCTTTGAGAGCAAACACAAAGCAAACATAACCTTGTTTTAAAGAGTTTGTATGTGTTTTAAATTTCAGTAGAGTTATCGTTACAGACAGAGAGAGTGAAGACACACCTGTGGAGGTACTCTGATCTCAGTGGAGCCCATCAGCAACTCATGATAGGTGGTTATAATGCAATACTAACATTAAAAAATATTTACATTACCAGTCAGTGACATGGATCATGCTGAATGGAATAAAATAGGCCTATATAAAACTAACTGCCATAAATTGCAGTTAATTACTGTATTCAAGGGAAAAAAAATTCAGCCGATTTAAAGACGACGTTCAACATTTTCTCAAAATTCTCTGTTTTGCCACTGTTAGAAAAGCAAATAAAATGTCTACGCAGACCATATTTTCTTAGAAAATCCTCAAAACATGTTTGGTAATTGGCCAGTGTTTTTTGAGCTCAAAAAGTGCCATGTGTGACAAAGATCTCCTGCATATTCTCTACGTCAGCATGTAGCAATGGCCATGGCAAGTACAACCTGATATAGCTAGACACAGGTACAGCTGATATTATTATAAATGAGAAATGGAATTTCTTCATCTGGTCAAGATTCACTATCGCCCCTACTGAGCTCTGCTTTGTCAATGAATGGTTTGCCTCTACAGTGAGTGCAGTCATCTCACGCTCTTTGAGACAAAATCACTTTACAGTGTGCATTACTGTGTAATTGTGACAGTTGCAGTTTAAAAATATTTTTTACTGCACTTTTCATTTGAACGCTAAAGCTATTATGGTGTATGTGCTGTGAGAGAAAAACAAAGATCAAAAGAAAGCAGCAGTCTGATAAAGCATCAGGTTGGTGCTTCTCACCAGTCTTTGATCTGAGCTGAACTTGAGTTTGTATTATTTATCTCTTCTTCATCTATCCAGCAGCAGGCTCACCTGCCCATAGTGGACCACGCCACCTGCCCCAAGCCTGACTGGTGGGGTGGTAAAGTACACCGGGGTCTATGCAGATGGGGGTGGACTTGGCTCGTGTCTGGTTGCAACGTGAGTGTGCAATAAATACTGATATAAAATAACACATCATACTGTAGCACTAATATTTTAAACAGCCAGCATATTACTATCTACTTTGAAAAAAAGAGCACATATAGTTTTAATTAATTTTTTTTTAAATCTCTTTAATGTACCCATTAAAAGAAAAATGTAAAAAAAAAAATATATATATATATATATATATATATAAGCAAAGTGACAAGGCAGACTGATGAGTCACCCATCAGAAAATTAATCAGCAACCATTTTGATAGTTTAAGAATTGTTTAAGTCATTTTAAAGATTAACTGCTAAATATTCACAGGTGCCAGCTTTTCAAATAACTTATTGGCTGTTAGATTTTGGACTGTTGATTGAGGGTTAGGGTTAAAAAATACTTAATTATAATATATGAAAAAAAAAAAAAACTATCTACAGACTGATGATGACAAATATTGTTACACTTAAGAGTAATCGATTTTATGACCTCTTACTGAGATTCTTCTTCTGATACTGTATGCTGTTCCCAAAGAAAGTTGGAAAACTGTCCACTCTTTCTCCCAAAATGCCTGTAATTGTGAATGTAAACACTAATATCACTCTGAAGAAGCTTGCACATTGGTCATATGCCTCCTGTCACGTGAATCAGGCTGACTCTGGTGGCCCTCTGAGCTGCCCGAACACTGATGGTGTCTGAGAGACTCAAAGCATCGTCAGCTTTGGCTTCAGGCTCAGCTACAATGAAGAAGCCCACTGTCTAAACCAAAGTCAGCTCCTGCATCAACCGGATGAACTCTGTAAGCTCCTGAAGCTCTCACTCATGAATACTGTAACTGTTTATTTTTACTTTGTTATTTCATTCAGGTTTTACAGATTAGAACGGTGAATAATCAAGTGCAACAAATGATCTCGTGTTGTAAACATGATGCTGCACTAAATCTAATATATGTCTATCATCTCCTTCACAGAAAACGGTGTTCTGTTGAGGGGACAGGCTTTGACGATTGAGGTCACTTATGAAAGTGTATAAGTATAAAAGTTTATAAGTCACATATAAGATAAATAAAATGTTAAATTCTAAATTTAAAAAAAATATCGAGTTGACATTATTTTATGTTTTAGAGGGTTTTTTTTTTTTAGGTCTTATCAGTGTTAGAAGAAAAAGTAGAGTCAGTTTTATTTTTTACAAATAATCACGTTTTGAGTTTTATCAGTGACACTTTAATAACAGTAATGTCCCCAGTGTGAGATGGGAAAATCTTATCACCAGCCAAATGCTGTGTCCTCAGTCTCTAACCACTTGTTTGTCTTTCTGCTCGGATCAGTAAGGTTTCCTAGGACACCCTGGTTAGAAGCTGCCAAAATACAGTATAAATACAAGCCTCTGCCTGAGATAAGACTTCAGCTTACTGTACAGCACATACTGCAGAGTCATGAGGGGCCTGGTGGTGCTCAGTATTCTGGTAGCTAGCGGTAAGACAGTTTCACTTTTTTGCCACACAAGTTGCCTAATACTCCTTTACTGCAGTTTCATTCAGATAAGGAGTCCCATAAACATCTTAAAGTCATATTTAATATTTAATCATATTAAAATGAATACTTAATATTAATCCATACAAAGTTGTTTTCTTCAAGCATCACTGATATTGGCTGTTTTTTTTTTTTTTCTTTTCTGTATTTAATCAAGAACATGCCATAATAAATTAATTGCTTCTTCTTTTTTTTTTTTTTTTTTTTTGTCTCTTCTGATGTCAAAAAAAAAAAACAAAAAAACAAAACAATTAATATCACTAACTTTATCCCAGCCTGTGGATGTGGTCTTCCCACCTTCCCACCTGTTGTAAACAGGGTGGTGGCAGGAGAGGATGCCAGGCCTCACAGCTGGCCCTGGCAGGTAAGCTCTGCTATATATATATATATATATATATATATATATATATATATATATATATATATATATATATATAAAAAAATAGAAAAAA
>JAPQLA010231711.1:0-14919 GCA_029822935.1 Naso vlamingii
GCAGTTAGCTCATGCTTTCATTCAAATGCAGAATACAGAGGAAAAATAAAGAAAAACTGATTAAAGACAATTCTTTGAAAGAGTATAATCCTGATAAAAGGTACAAGATATTTGACATCCTGTAATATATTAATGGAAATATTTTACTGTGTATGGCATTTCAAATATGTACTCTTTAATTTTTTAAAAAAAAAAAAGAAAAGCAAAAAAAAGCTTTTATTCTTGCAGCCACTTATAGTGATCATAGTAATCAGGTTACAGAAATGTAACATGCTTTTATGGATCAAACTGCTCAGGACAGAATTATGCCAATGCAAATGCTGCCTAAATAGTTTTTTTTGTTGTTGTTTTTGTTTTTTTACATATAAATGCAAATATTTTATATAACCTTTTAATATTTATATTCAGTTAACTGAATATTTAATGACACATTGTAATAAAATGGCAATAAAGTTGTAGACTCTTACCGTTGGAGGAGCTTAAAAGTCAGAAACTATTGGCGAAGTATTCTGACTTGATGTCTTGCCTTTTATACATTTTCATTCAGTGCTGGAATTTTTTTCCCTGTAAGAATGTTTTGGGGTTTTTTTAAAAAAAATCAGGGTTGGTTATGAATCATGTGATCTAGGACAACCATTAACTACTGGTTTCATAAGCACACAAAAAATGTAAAACTTCATACAATGATCAACGAGGCTGTGTGTCACCTCATCTCATGAACCCTGACAAACTGAACTGAAAGGAGGAAATAAAAGCATCGGCTCAATTATTACTTCATCTTGGATTTTTTTTTTTCTAACCACATGCATATCATTCATTCTGAGTCATCCAGTGTTTGCCAAATGTAAGTGTGTCACATCCAATACTTCTTTAATTCAGTAAGGAAAGCACTTTCTCTTTGACTGTCGTGTTTTTGCGATTTCACTGAAGTTTTAGTATAAGTCTTAATGATTCTGAGAATTCCCTCTTAACCATAATCCTATGGGTGACGTTAAAATATGAAAATAAACTGAATTTGAAAAAAGTTGGATTTTCAAGATGCAAGAAACATGATTCCAAAAATGTGGTAAATTACCAGTGGAGATGCAACAACTACCGACTTGACTTAACATTTGAAGTTGCACAAAGAATGAAAAGTTGGGGTTTTGTTGTTAAAATGTATTTAATTTGATGAAGGAAGCATCAGCACTTGTTTAGGAGTCGAAACACACAGTTTAGAACTTGGGACATGAGTGCAAAGACTTGTGATTTGCAAAACAATGACTTGGTTCCACCTCTGACTGACTTGCTTATTACTGTTTTACAGCAAAATGTTGGATTAAATGTAGGTTGTGGTCCCTAAAACATTAAATCCAGTGGTCATATTAAAAACCTGTATGACAGTTATTGCTTTTATCATTAATTGCGATGAAAACACTCACAATATTGCGGTGAATTTCAGGTAATTGCACAATCATCATAATTGTGAATTAAAGTGTCTGCCCTGAAAAACTTAATGTAAGCCTCATTATTCATGCTAGTGAATAGTGAACAGTCCCGCCACAATGCAAGCTGGACTTTATAGAACAGAGCAGATTCACTCATACAATATTTTTTAAATTATCGTTTATTTCTGCAGAGATGCCTTATAACTTGTCATAACCTTATTTAATTATTTATTTTGTCAAGATGTGTCCCCTATGGACATGATTCAATAAAGATTGTAAAATAAAGTGATTACAGTATGTTTTATCGTCATTCTCTTCTTCAATATCTTATTTTGTCTTAATTTATTGAGATTTACTTAAAATTTTTCACTTTTTTTTTTTTTAAGATTTTTTAACATTATTTCGATAGTATTGTGTATAGTATTGACATGAAATTTTCTCATCATCCCACCCCTAAAAACCTGTACTAGTATTTATACTGAGTAACATTAGGGATCATTTTAAATGGATTTTTCAAGGGAAAAAATGAGACATGTGAAAAACACTTCAGGAACTCAGCAGGTAGACCAAATCTACTCAGTCTATGCCACAAACACACCTCATTTATCATGTTAAAACAAAAAAGGAAAACAAAAGCAAGACACAAACACAAAAGTGTAAAGAACTAAATGCAAGCTTTAATAACAAAAAGCCGATCAAAAATGTACTATGGCAAACAATGCAAAAACACAAAATTGAGTACAATAACAAACAGGAGACAAGAAACATTAAAAAGGAAATCTGAACATACAAAACTCAAAGAGCTTTACAACAAAACCCAGAAGAAAATAACTGAACTGAAAACTGAACTCTTTTTTTTTTTTTTTATGGACCGTATTATTATTTTTTAATAGTTAAATTGCTTAACAATATGACCAGGGATGTGATCTAAAAGGATTAAAAAGACATTTTTAAGTTCAGGTGGACTTGAATGAATCATCATTCTTTAATGCTGGACAGAATATCAGTCAGCCCAGTCAAAATAACATGGACTTTTTTTGCATCTCAGAACAAACACAAAAACACACTTTGGCCAAGGCGTGAAATACAGGGGGTCTCGGGGGTCTGAGACCCCTTAATTGACAAGTCAGACCCCCAAAAAGCCTCAACTGCAAGGTTCTAGGGGGTCTCAAGAAAAAACTTGTAAAAATGATTTTTCACTTGTTTCAATAAAAATGTCTTTGAAAGGCCTATGTTGTCCAGAATTCATTATTCAATTGAAATAGCATGACTTTCATTCAGAAATATAAATACATTGTTGTGGTGCTTTCTTGGTTACCCGGTTGTTTCTGGTATGCCACCTTCCATTGGGAGGCACTGTTGCAAAAGTTTGCATTCTCCACATTCCACCTGAGTTTTTCTGCCTCACTGTTGACTTTACTCATGGACTAAACATGGCAAAGAGAAAACAAAGCTCCTTACTAACCAACTTTGAATTTACTTCTAAAAGCTTAACCAGGACAATCAAAATGTAGAGGAGGAAGCTGGTTCGGCTCTCTCAGCTACCGTTCATGCTGGTCCATCTGGTCCACCGACTCGCCTACTATATATCTAAGACTTCAGCATAACACTGGTGCGCTAGTGGTACACTAGGGGGAGACCCCCCAGTTGCCATGGGTTATTTTGAACACTGAATGTGACCTTCATAAAGTCTAATAGCAGGTACATTTATTTCTCATCTCCTCATGAGTTGCAGTTACCATTACAATGATGACCACAAACTGTGTGTTTCCGCTTCAGACCAAAGTGTTGCACAGCCATGACGCCTGAAGAGTACGTAAAAAGCTGCAGCATCTCTGCTCTGAGTTCTCATACGTGTGAACAGATAAAGCAGATGGGACATGTTGGTTAAACTGTCACTTGTTCAAAATAAACACCAATGTTTCAGTTACTGAAGGACTTAGATGGAGGCAGCAAGATGATAAACCACGGAGGCCTATTTTAAAACTCTTGAAACTTCACATGTTCTTACAGTCACGTTCGTCCAGCCAGTTAAGAGATACTGTCAGGTACATATTTTTTACTGTTCTCATACATCTACACACAGTCAGACAATCTAAATGAATTTAAACACACAGTACTATTTCTTTTCACATGCTCATCAAAGCTAGGACTTAACATCACTCAACTAAAGTAAATTTGTTCTCCTACGATATTTGTACAGAAATGATGATATGATTGTAATACAGCAAACAGTTGTGAGTCTACAGAGAGCAAACAAGGGCTGCACAATTTTGAAAGAATATCTTTTCACAAATATTTGGGCTAATATTGTAACTGCAATGAGATTAATGATAATAGAGAAATGTAAAATGAAATTAAAATCTAACATCATTATTCTTATTTTTATTGAAAAATATGAGTGTCCATGGTGTGATTTTTGCAGTGATCTATAACAAACAAAGATGATGTCTTGAATACAGTATGTAGAATATGATTTGTAGGCTGGGACAAATCTGCAGCAGCACAATATTGGAATTAAATCATATTCTGACACACATTCCTCCTTCAACAAATATTGGCCTTCCTGTAATTTAAAAATAACAGTAGGTCATATTGTGATTTTAATTACATTTTAATTAATAGTGCAGCCCCAATACACACCCTAGTAATATTTTATTTGAATGTGGTGGGCATAAGACTGCCTTGACAATCATTCGACGCTAAATAACGTTCCAATGAAAAGTTTAAACTGTACAAAATACTTATGATACAGTTATAATGGTGTCATTACAGCTAATGTCAAAATCAACCACATATGACAGTTTGATGTAATGTCAAGATATAAAGTTGCTAAAGTCTGCTATGTCATGTTTATGACAGGTTTTATTAGCTTTGCATCAAAAGTGAAGTAATTTACCAATGACACTTAATGACAACATTCATAAACATCCATAGAGACTCCTTCATGTTCATGACAGTGTCGTGTCAGTCTTATGCACACCCCTCCAAGAATAGTGTCAACCCAAACCTTTTCCTTAATAAAGTTTGTTTCCTTACAATAACAACAGTTACTGTGACTGGGCTACTTCTTGGTTTTTACGTGTATCACAGTGTTGGTGTAGATGCATTGAGTAACTGCCCTTTAAAACTCCATATGTCATTCGTCACTGGGCAGCCTGTAAGACACACAGGATGTATAGATAAAATATAAATTATATAAAATGTAGATATAAAAGAGCCAAATTATTTTTTGATCCCATTTAAATTTGCCCTCTTTCTCAAATATGTTTGTCATTTAAAGATAATTTTGCAAGTCAAGAAAGTTGCAGCTTATCACATAACTGCTAAAGTATAAGACTTTGAAAATACGTATTTAGAAAGACGACACTCCTGATCGTTACGTAAGTGATGTTAGCAAACTCTCTGTTTGCTAAGCTGCAGCTCTCAACATCTCAATGCTTGCAATAATTTTAATTCTTTTAATAGATTTTCCCTCATTCTGAAGAAACGACAAAACTGCGTTAAAGTTACAGCCATGTTAGCGTCTGTGACGTACATTGTGCGAACCAAGAGACGCAGTTGACTGAGCAGTTTCATGAAAACTAAGTGGTACTTAACTATCTTCTCAACAAACTGGGACCTTATTAATTTGTAAAATTCTAAAAAAAATAATCATCATATTTGTGAATGAGGGCACAGTTTAAACGTGGTCAAATAATAATTTGTCTCTCTCCAATGACTGATGTAAACATTTTTTTTCCAAAATAACCCTAAAACTAAGCTCCTATGGGGTCCACCAGAAGGGGCGTACTCAGCCATTATGTACTTACTCTGTACAGTATACTTTGAAAACATACTTTCACTTTAAAATAACTGTACTTTACTAAAGTTTACTTATATTCTTTTTTATTTTTTGTTAAAATAATTTATGAAATTTGCAATCAGGAAACTGATTCAAGAAACCATTGTGATGTGTTTGGTTAACTTGCTGATTTCCTTATTTTATACATTTTAAATTGCTCTTAAACTACCAGTTTTCCTAGTTGGCCACACCAAAGTGTTGATGACATTGAGACCCTGACGTCTTATCACAATTTGTGAATAGGTATTAAGTATTTTTGACATCAAACTCATTTTTGAACAGTGTGAAAAACAACGTCGCAAACAGTGTTCAGGGAAATGCTGTTTGACGTGATTCTCTGATGAATCGAGAAATTTATTCTGCACTCAAGTCATATCAGAGTTATTCTTTATATGATTTTCTGACTTGTAAATAGTATTCGCATTTAAGAAACTTTCACATCATGCTGGTACCACAGAAAATAAACCTTACTTTTCTTTTTCCTAAAATGTACGATTTGTCTTACATTGCCTGAAAAGCCCAGCCATAGTTCATTATGTAATCTAATTAAAACCAAATTCAAATATCTGTACAATGTCTGCAATCTTACAGCTAGGTTGAGTTGTCAAACTTTTTGAAGTTGTAAATATAGATTTTTTTTTTCTATACCATTCATCCCATATGACTTGAATGAAAACATATTGTGTTCAGTCTTACCTGCTGGACAACAGAGTAGAAGTCACCATTAGGTACAGGGGGGTTGGTACCTGTCAAGGGAACATTTATCGCTGTGGTGCTGGTTACTCCCGGATCTCCTTTGAAAATAGATGCAACTTTGTCAGTTTGCCAGAAAATTCCAACATCGGTTACTTTTTAATTCACATGAGACTCACCCTGTTGAGTTTCATCCAGGCCAAAAGTGTAATAATGAGTTCCAGAGAATTTGCTCTCATCTGACAGAGAAGCAGCGTTATTAGCTTAATACTGTATATCCACATTAATAATGGTGCTGTGGATCAGCACTAAGTGAGAAGGTGAAGCAGGAGGATATAGATTATTGTAGCTTAGCATTAAGGCTGTTAGCAGGAAGAACCAGCTGGCTGTTGTATTCAAAATTTAAAAAAAACAAAAAACAAAAAAACCCTCTAAAACTTGCTATTTATAAACACAATTTACAAAGAATACAAAAAAAACCAAACAAACAAACAAAAAAAAACACCAACACAAAATTAAATAAATGTCACATTGTGGATCTTCTGGAGTTTCTATTTGTTATTTAGCAAAGTCAGGATACCAATCCCAAAAATTGCATTTCGGTGGATCTGCATTGTTAAACAAACAAACAACAAACAAAAAAACTTTAAAGTTGCATCGCTGTTGTGATCTGCACATTACATGAGAAAGTAAACAATGTAAAGTAAATTTAAAATAAAAATACAATTGAGAAACCTTTCTTCTTCTTTCTTACGGCAGCATACGTCACTTTCTGTGCATCAGCTCCGCTGGCCTCTACAGAGACTGAAAAACAGGAAATTCGTATTGTTTATAGACTAACTTGTTGCTTCTCATTTCATTCAAAAAATAACTTAACAATTGCCAACATGATAGTTGAAGCATAAAGTTAACGAGGTCTTTTTCATGATTATTTCACTTTGTACTACATTTGAAATTTGAATTTCATTGATTGAAAATTTCATTTTTAGGGCCCGAGCACCGAATGGTGTGAGGACCTATTGTAATTCGAGGAATTCTTATTATTATTTTCCAGACAGTTTTTTGCAATTTTGAGGGCTTTACCATGCTCCAAAACTCATGAAATTTGGCAGAAAAATCAGTCTTGTGACCATTTAACATATTTCATTGCTTTCGCAAATGGGCGGGGCCAAACGGCCCCACAGCGCCCCCTAGAAACGATTAAAAATTCATGAAAAATCAGTGGTTTGACTGAGGAGGATGAAATTTGGTAGGCATGTAGAACATGACAAGACGATCAGATTTGCGCCCCTGGACTTTTTTGTCAGAACGACAGGAAGCCCGCTATTTCGCGTTGAAGTTTCAAAAAAAGCGCATTTTTGGCGATTTCAGGCATCGGAATTTAACAAACTCCTCCTAGGGATTTTATCATATCTTCATGAAAATCGCTGGGTGTGCTCTTGACCCCTTTGGGATCAAAAATTTTTTAAATTGTCTAAATCGGAGTTACGGTGTGGGCATGGCAGGGCGTTTCGCCAAGAAAAATCAAATGCTTATAACTCCACTGTACATTGTCCAATATGCATGAAACTTAACTATGACTTCTGTAAATCTTGTTCAGTATGCACCAAACTTCACAGGCTTGTGAACTCTGACACAAATTTACGTATTTCACTGGTTTCGCAAGTGGGCAAGTAAACTGCAGCCCCGAGGCCCACTTTAACATACATGGATGAAAATTGTCTAATTTTTTCTTTTTGTTCAGACAAGGTTGTTTGTTCTACCTTTACATGTTTCGGCGGAGCTTCCGCCTTCCTCAGAAGTGTCACTTGGTGGTGTGTGTGACTTGTCAAATCTGACAGGTTGGTCACGCTTCCGTAACATCAGCTGATAAGACGAGTCACACACACCACCAAGTGACACTTCTGAGGAAGGCGGAAGCTCCGCTGAAAGATGTAAAGGTAGGACAAACAACCTTGTCTGAACAAAAAGAAAAAATTAGACTATGAAAACTGAAGACATAATGAACACAACTGAATTACTATGGATGAAAATTGGTGGACATATGTATCACACCCAGATCTACAAAAAAGTCTCTTGACACCATAGGCTAAACTCAACAGGAAGTCAGCCATTTTAAATTGAACGGCCATTTTGGGCGATTTTCACGTTGCATACTTTGACGAACGCCTCCTAGGGATTGTGTCGGATTCTCATGAAAATAGCTGTGTGTGCTCTTGACCCCTTGGTGATCAAAAGTTATTAAAATCTTTTGGATTGGAGTGACAGTGTGGGCGTGGCAGGGCCGCCATTTTGAGCATTTCGTCAAGACAAACAAAATTCTTATAACTCCACTGTACATTGTCCAATGTGCATGAAACTTCATTTGTAGGACAAAAGTCCCGCCCTGAAGGCATTCACATACTGACATTCAGTCATAGTCATAGCGCCACCTCCTGGCGACAGGAAATGTCCAAAATTTGACTTGCGCCACACTTTAATGAACTCCTTCTACAAACTTGATCTGAATGTCATGAAATATGGTGTGGACACTCTTCAGACCTGTGACATGAAAAGTTATTAAAATCTTTCGAATTGGATTAACGGTGTGGGCATGACGGGGCCGCCATTTTGAGTGTCTCGACGTGAAAAATGAATTGTGTATAACCTCAGTGTGCATTGTTCTATATGCACCAAACTTTAAACATTTAACAAGGGTGCCAGCCTGAACACATCTGTATGATGAATTTCACTCACGGTCATAGCGCCACCTACTGGCGACAGAAAATGACACGATTTATTCTATAATATACAGCTCTTTAAAGCTTGGTCTTACTCTATTGTATTTTGATCTGATTAATGTTTTTACACTGATGATGCTAAATAACTAACCATGGGAGGTTGCGTCACATGCCAGCACCACCATGACAGCATTCTTCGCCATGGACAGGAAGTTGTTGTAACTCCACTTTATGTTATTTGATCTGTCTGAAATTTTAAATGTGTGCTCAGGCTGCCCCTCTGAGGAGACCAACATGCCAACAACAGCTCACAGACATAGCGCCCCCTACTGGGAACAGGAAGTAAGCCACTTAGTAAAGTTGGACTATCATTTTCACGAACTTGTTGTGTTGTACACGGTGCTTACTGCGACGACGTGCTTTTTCCCCGACTGCGGCACTCCCCGACGGGCACGGGTGTGCGAGGGCCCGTTCAATGCTGCTTGCAGCTTTAATAATTTGTTGCTTTTTTTAATGCTGTTCATATTAAAATTGTAATAAAGGAGAGCAGAATAATGAGCTTATTATTAAAATATATACTGATATGTTTTAACAATAATACGATGCGCATTACGATACATGGTTGATGATACAATAAAAGAGCGATAAGATATGATACAATTCAGTGACTAGAAACTGATATAGGGACTGCAAAGTGAGACCAGCCCATACATGGCATTTGTCTGTGAGTGAGTGAGTGAGTGAGGCAATCATTTTTCATGATTGGCCAGAGAGGAGTCATGGCTCCGTCCTCAGTGGTTGTTGCCCTTTCAAAATTAATCCGCTTGAATGATCATTATGTTGTCAGGGCATGTTTCACCTACTGTGGAGTGACTGTGGAGCAGTCTGGCTGAAGCGAGACAACCGAAAGCCAAAAAGGTCTCCACAAGCTGTTAAATATTCACATAGATGGTGTTATATTGTGTCAATTGAGATTCTGACCTGTCATGCATCACAGTGAGAGACAAATAAAGGTAATTTGTTAGAAATCACATGACATTATCACTGAGTAGACAGCGAGATCCACAGCTGTGCATCCTGCTTTTCTCTGCCCAGGCACAGAGCTGCAACAAACAGTCAGCAGACAGACGGCAGGCGGCCTCTTGCCACATATTGATTCAGCTTTTTTTAATCTCATATCTGAGACACCACATACAACCATGACTGTTTTTTGATCCTGTAATGAGGCTTTGTGGGTTGAATTGTTGGATTTTCTCTTCCATAATGAACGTCTTTTACTTTCTACTTTTTTCGAGGACCTCAGGTAGGTGACGTATTTTTCAGACAAAGGGCTGACAGTAATACTTGCTCAAGACAAGCAGCCTAAACTCCATGTCTCTGCGAGTAAAATGTGCCACATAGTTGCCTGTTCTGCCAAGCAGAAAACAAATGTAAAAATGCAATTAATTCAAAGTAAACTGCCTCCATATATCACGGAAGCCTTCTTCAGTGCAGCTGGTGATAATCTCAGATGCAAACAAAACATTTCAATCAATCAGCTGATGCGCTCCCACAGTACATGGTTATTATTACACATCTTCATAATTTTACCCACGAGGTCCACGGACAGAAGCACGAAAGAGGACAGAGCATCATCGTGTGAAACAGCGTTTCTGCTGGAAACGTTTTGCTGTGACTGCCACTGCAATGCAAAATGTCTAAAGCAAATACATTTTTGAGCAAACATGATCTGTTTCCTCAATATATACATGTTTTTGAATTAAAAAAACAAAACAAAAAAAAAAACATGTTTATATTAAGGAAACAGATCAATGAAAAAAAAAAAAAAAATTAAACACATTAGTACATTCACCCACAAGGCCCATGCTGCTCTTTTTGGAGCCTCGACAGCAGGTGCAGATGACCCATGACCACATTATCAGAGTCTATGAATACGCAGCGACATGAAGATTCAGAGATTCACACATGAGATGTCACCTTTTTACTCTTATCTATCACTGTGCATTCAACCCACGCTGGGATCCTCATGTCCATCAGCTAGCACTCTGTCTTCTAGAATCCAGTGTGTGTTTAGAAAACGTCACATTTCCACACAGTCACACAAAGTAAAGTCAAGAGAAAGTGAAGTGTGCTTCATCCTTCTCATACCCCAGCGCACTGCGGAGTCGCTCCTCCTGCAGCTGCTGACAGCCTGTCACAGCAGGGCCGGTCCTAGACATTTTGGGGCCCTAGGTGAGATAAGGATTTGGGGCCCCCAAACTGCTACGGCATCAGTTAACCACCATTACATGTTGTCAGTTGGATTTTTGTTACTGTCACATATAAAAACAGATTTATGGTCCCCCTTTATATATTTTCCAATTGAAATATTATTAATGCACATTTTTGTAAGCTTAGCCTATATGTTTTTTGTTTTTTAAAAGTGAAAATGTAAAGTGCAGTACAATTAAAAGTCATCTTGAAAAATAAAACAAAATCAGACCAGAGGAGGTACTTCTGGTAACACTTTCTATGAAGACTGTCTCTATAATGCATTATAACTCATTATGAACAAATATAACACATTATTAGGCATTATGAACATACTTATAATGCATTATATTTGGTTAGGGTTAGGGTTAACACTAACCTTGCTTAACCTTGCTATGGTAGCTAATCTGCTACCACTAACCACATTTGCCACCTTACCCACATGTGGTCCAGCCATGTACTGGGGTTTCACATTGTCTTGTTTTGCCAAAGATAATGGACAAGAAAATGCCTATTTCTCTGCAGTGGTAGAGGAGGTAAAATACTGCAAAAGCTTGATACACTGAATTATACAAACAGTTCAAGGCCTCTGTTCAGCCTTTGTGGACTGCAAATAACAACTGAAAATCTCGGGTTCTCCTGGTGCTTCCCTGCCATGATCCACCATTCTCTGAAGAGACGCTGCAGTGCTGACACAATACGCATGGCCAGAACATTAGAGACTGAACTGGAGTAACGCTTACAATTATTTTCCATTGTAAGTGCATAAAATGCATCCACATAACAATGTCTGAAATACAAGGCAGTAATTCTTTGTATTTATACAACTGATTTTTTGCTTTGAAAAACGTTTTTAGATCAATGCAAGTCACACTAGAAGGACTATTTGCTGTTTACTTATCAATGTAGATTGACTGTAGGAATGTAAATCGATACATCCATTTATTGTTACACTTCTAGATCTTACTTAACAATTTTATGTGAGATGCCAAAAAATCTTTGTGTAGTTAGAGATGGTTTGTGTTCTGACCTGTTTGATCCCAAGCTGGGCCGGACGTCCGTACATATGTGGACACGTAGTGCATCACTGCAGTACAATAGAGGACAAATACCAGCATCAACAGAAAGATTAGAACAGAAGATAAAGGATTTTCTGACATGATGCAGCAAAATAATTCCTGGTGTGACTTCATTTACTCTGACATTGACTGACATAATTTAGAAATGAGAAGAAACAACCCACTGTACATGCTGACTAACTTCTTCAATCCTAGATAGGCTAATCTCACAAAGTTACCACTTTCAGAAATTAAGGGGAAGTGCACTTTTTTGCTGCACAGATTGCAAAAATTCACACTGTAATGAACAGAAGCAGAACTGGGTTGTTAAAATGAGTAATCCATGGGCAAACTGGCACATATAAGAAAGAGCCATCTACAAGCAATCAAACTACAAGAGTTAAACTCATTATAGCACCTCCTAGTGGTGGGAGTGCAGAAAAACAATTGCTAGGAGCGCTTGAAATGCAGCTGTACCTCTGTGGCAAGAAGCTTTATGAAGGTGAGAGAGTACCACCACCAGCAGCAGAACCACTAATAGCACAACGCTGATGATCCACGGGGTGGAAACGGAGGAGGAGGAGGAGGAGGGAACAGATTCTTTGTGATTTTCTGACAAAAGAAAGTAATGACACTTAAAATGTGCTCTAACTTAGTCTCTCAGCAAAAATTGGTTTGTTTCAAAAGTCTAAACTACAAAAAAAGTGAAAATAACTACAGAATTAAAGCTGAGGTGGGCAGTTTATTTTTGGTGTCATCAGGCAAATATCTCATAATAACCTTTCAGCATTTTGTAATTCAGGTGGTTTGAAAGAACTCTGGACTTCTGCCCCTCTCCTTGGCTCTGAATTCAGACTGTGATGGGCTCTTCTGGGACAATCATGGGTCACTTCAGAGAGCGTGTGTTTTCTACACTGCTCCTCTTAGCAACAGGTGACGTCGCTACCAGCTGATTGGCTGTTGAAACAACTTACATGCCTTATGCTCTAAAACTGGCCTCTGGCAACAATAGTGTCTGCAAGCGACACCATCAGCCGGCTTGGGTCAAGCTGAGATGGACCAGTTTCCCTGCTGCAACTTTCCCTGCAACCGTTTGGACTCGTTGTGAATCTTTGTTGCAAATTGGACTTAAAGCAACACAATGTAACTTTGTTCATACATCACATAAAACAGCAATGTTAGTAAAACAAAGTCATATTTTAAGGTTTTCCCTCTGATGTTCTATGACTGCTCTGTCTGTCTGCAGCCTTATATTTAGCGCAGCTGGCACCAGCAATGACCCGGTGCAGCAGCTGGAGCATAAGTCGGCAGCAGCCTCCATGTTCCTTTCAGGAACCTCCGTGAACCACAGAGTTGAGACAGAGCAGTCATAGGACATCAGAGAGAAAACCAGAGAACATTTTCTCCATAACATATCACCCGGTTTTACCAAAATTGCTGTTTTATGCGACGTATGAACGTGTATCACTAAGTTTCGTTTCTTGAAGCGACGGTTCACGGTCAAAGTGAAATAGTATTGCTTTAAAAGAGAGAGAGAGACAACAAACAAAATAAAACATAAACTGCAGCAAAAACAGGGAGGGGAGGGTGCAGCAGAGTTGCTTCCTTTGGAGTCTCATGCTACAGCTAGCTTGATTTCCAAACATTGCTGACCTCAGCTTTAATAAACCTAAAGTTTAATGTCCATTCTACTTTTTATTCCTGTGAAATGTTTGCAGTGTAACAAACTTCAAAAAGGAGCTTTTGAAGGCACCTCTCAAGTTCAGTGCAGTTGTAACGTGTACTTCAACCAGCCATTCAAGCTTTGCATGCCAGAAATCTGACAGTAACTTAACAGTGTAATCAAGGAGCAGATCTAATCATACCACATGTACTGTACATATGAATTCTTTAAAATATTTCTGTATCTTACCTTTGACAGTCAGCCGGCTTGCTGGTGATTCTCCACCATCAATGATTTTACACTTGTAGAGGCCTTCAACAGATTTAGAAACCCTGTGGATGGTCATGTTTCCTGTAGAGCTGCTCACGATGAGAAAGTCGTCTTTATAGAAATCGGCAGTGAAGTTTGAGGTCGTCTTGGATCTGCAGCGCAGACTCACAGTTTCTCCTTCCATCACAGGCAGGACAGGACTCTCCAGGATCACAGAACCACCTGAACAACATGTGTTTGATATTTATGTTTTGATAAACTTGTGTTTATGAAAAAGTCTCGTTGTCTTGACACAAGCGTACCAGTAACAGCGATGTTGACACTGTCGCTTTTCTTCCCCTCTCCGTCCTCACACCAGTACTCTCCGCTGTCCTGTGAATAAACAGGTTTAACGGTGCACGACGACTCTGCTGAAGTCTCTGTATTTGTAGTTTTACATGATACTTCCCCTTTGAACTGGTGTACAACTCTCCATCCAGTTGAGTCAAAAAGTCCCTCACAAATGAAAGACAGAGACTCATATTCAAATAACTGCAGTTTGCTTGGGATGATACAAAGAGACACTGAATCTGAAACAAAGAAAAAAGGAACCAGAGTCTAAATTACATGTCTGATGTGATATTTCTGGAAATTCTGGAAAATTACAAAGGCAACGCAAATTCTATTACATAAACTTTTAAAAACATTATTCTTCAAAATTGTGATTAAATAATCAATATAAATTAGCAACTGATTGGAACGTACCAACTCTCTGATCAAGTGCACACAGCAGGAAGAACACGTTCATCACTGGAGAGACAAAAGAAAGAAGTCTGAACATCACAGAAACATTTTTGTAGCATTTTTTGTCTTTTCCTGCAGTGACTGCTGAAGGTCATCATCATGTCTGTTTGATGTCATCACTCATACAGAGAAACACAACAACTGAAAGCACCAAAAGTTTTTCCACATGAAACCTCTGAAATGTTATAGATTTTTAAAAATGTTCAGATGA